>APFE030044417.1:65335-99063 GCA_000404065.3 Pinus taeda | reverse complement strand
TTCATGAGGAGGTGAATCAAATGAAGAAGAAGCTCCTTTTGGAACACCATCAATCCCTTCAATGGTTTTAGAGCTTTCACCACATCCTGGTTCAAGTGCATGCTTATGCACACCTTCTTGCAAGGTATGTTTCAAGCTATTGCATTCCCCAAGAATACAATCTTTACCAACTTGAGGTAGGGAACTTGAAATGAAACTCCTTCCAGGAACTGTTTCAATTGCCTTCATGGCTGCTTTGGAACTTTCTCCATAAGATTGTACATAACCAAGACCCAAATTCTTAGGCCTTACCTCAACCCTTATTGGCTCAACTATACCCTGTGCATGTTTCCCCAATCCTTTTCCTTCATATCCCATTTTGGACATCAACTTGGACCATATGCCTCCGGTATGTTTCTCAAAAGAACCAACACACTTTTCAATTGAGGAAATTGAAGACAAGTTTGAATGATTTACCTCATCCTCAAGCATTTTCTTGGACAAAGCTTCTTGAGCTTGAAGGAGTTGTTTCTCCATGTCATTTAGTCTTTGGAGAATTATTTCCTTCTCATCCTTCATATCCAACAATTGTGCATGAAGCTTAACACTTTCTCTTTGATCCTTAATGAGAATTTGCACCATGTCCTTCACCTTAATGAACTCATTCTTCATGTCATCATTGAAGAATTTTTTGGAGGAAACTTCACTTGTGGAAGAAGTTGACATTATGTAAATGGTCAATTAAACAAAAGAAACTTCCAAATAAGAGTTCTCAAAGCTTTCAATCAAATGTCAAGCTTTAACCAAATGTCAAACAAAAAACCCCTCCTTATTCAAGCAACCATTTGCAACAAATAAAACAGTCAATCTCTTACACTGCTTAACACCTTTTGCACAAACAAATGCTCAACCCGAGCTCTGATACCATATGATCTGAAAATGGAATGTACTTGTTTAAGGGTGCAAGGTATCCATTTCCCATAATTTCAAAGGTGAGGTATACACTCCAAGTGACCTATAAAAAGGTGAAAACTTCTTATTTCTTATACAGAGATAGACTGTAGGGGCATTCATCAGACATGTCACCTCTAAAGAGAGGATGAGTTCCAGAGGGTACCTGGCCCTCTACAGGCTCTACCTAAAGAAATAACAAAGTAAACACTTAGAAGTCTTTGACATACACATACTTGAAGTTTGATGTCTTGCGGAATAAGAAAAATAACTTTCTGCAGCTGAATAGGTGATTATGTGTGTATGCAAGTTATGTATATGTGTTGTTTAACACTTCATATCAGTTTTGTTTAGCATACCATCTTCAACAAATAAATACATAAAAATGATAAAGCAGTTCACCCCTTCTGGGCTACATCTGTTAGACCAAGTCTCTCCAACTAGGCTTGTCCTCTTGTATTAAAAATGCTACAAAGGCTAATACAAGAATATGAATGTCTCAAAAGATAGATCTGACTGTAAATACAGAATCAGAAGATAGGAATTAGCTAAACATGCTCTTTCCAAAGCACTAAATAGTGAAATTGTACCTGATACAGTACTTTCCCCAATTGGCTCTAGTGGCCCTTTAAACTTGCATGGAGAATTTTGAGGTGAAGATGACCTCAATTGGTTATGAAACCTCTGCCATTAGACTCAAAAGGTCGAAAATAGCAGGCATGGGCTTTTGAATCACCAAAAATGGATGAACATAGCCCCCAAACAGCTCAAGCACTGAAATGGCCCTAATGGCCCTAAAAGCTTCCCTGAAGCTAAACAGTGAGAATAATGCCCCAACAGGAAAAAGGAGCTATAGAAATGGATTCAGAGTGCTGAAAACCTTCAGGAATAACCTTCGTTCCACATTAAATGGTTGCACAATTCCCAATGCAACTCCCAAACTGATTTGGCCCTGATGGCTCCTGGAACTTCCACGAAGCCAAATCACCTGCAAATGACCTCAGATAACTGTGAAACCTATGCCAATGGCCTCAGAAGGTCAAAGAGACCCAAAATCCTAAAAAAAATTCGTCCAAAACGGACTTTCCTAGCCAAAGTTATGGCCATTTACTCCCAACTGCCAGTTTCCCTTGAAAAACTCTAGTTAACTTTAGTTACGGCTAGATAGGCTCGCCAAATATGGGGCGGCCGCCAAATTTGGCGCCACCGCCAACAGATCCGCTAAATCTACCTTAACTGCTAGCTAACTTCGCACATGTGACCAAAAGTTCGAAACAACGGTTTGTAGTTGGATTTCATGCAGGGCGGTGGGGGTTTAGGCCCACGGTTTTGGGCGTAAGGGCATATGGAATGGGGGCTGGCCCCATTAGGGTCCCACTCAAACCACGTTTAAACTTCATATATACTTTCTGCCGCTCACCATTCAAGATCTTCCACTGTGGTATGATGGTAAAATGTTGGGTTAGCAACCTGGAGGTCGTGTGATCAAATCACATGGTTGCCACCAAATTTTATAATATGTGCCCATATATGCTGTCGTCATCATGATGTCACCCATGCTATGTGGCAGCTTTTGGGCCTGCCATGTGAAATTCTGCCATTCGCTGCCCAAAAGGAATATTCCTTAGAATATTCTATGGAATATTCTTTTTTAAATTTTTTTTTGAAAAAATTCAAAAATTAAGAGTCATTGGGCGATTTTGTTTTTGGCATAACTTTCTCATACGACAATTGTTTTTCGAACTGTTTGTGGCACTGGAATCAGGAGGACAAGCTCTTTCCGATAGTTCAGGTTCAAATGAGTTCTAAGGCTTTCGTTTTTTACCATTTTACGACACTTGGTCTTGAGCTCCTGATCAGTTTTAACCCTTTTCTTATGAGCCTCTTGATTATGGCGGCATCTCAACACTGCTCATCGAGATGTTCCAAATGAAGGAGGTGCTCCTTGAGACTAGCGGTCTCTGGAAGGAGCTCAACAGCTAGCTTAAGGGATGAAATTTTGCACTCAATAGGAAAAATAGATTCTAGCCCATAAACTAATTGAAAAGGTGTAAAAACGGTGGCAGTATTTACCGAGGTTCGGTACACCCAAAGAGATGGATACAACATGAGATGCTAATTGGAGCGATTTTTGGCAATCATCCTTTGCAAGACCATTTTGAGGGACTTATTCATGGCTTCAACTTGCCCATTGGCCTAAGGATAATACATAGATGAATGCTCCTGCCGAAATTCCAAGTTAAGAGCCAATTCAGACATCAGTTAGTTCTAGAAATGACTGCCATGGTCAGTGACAATCTCTCTCGGGATACCAAAACAAGAAATAATCTGATTGAAGAGGAACAATGCCACTGTTTCACTATCATTTTTATAAGTGGGCATGGCCTCAGCCCACTTCGTAAAGTAGTCTACGACCACTCTAATGTATTTGTGATTCACTGCTGAAGGCAGATTACAAGTAGTAAAGTCAATACCCCACTTTGTAAAATGACCGATAGTGATAACAAGGAAAAGAGGAGTTGGATGCATGCACATCTTTCAAGTATAGACTTGACAAGGGTGGAAATGTTTGACCGCTTCAATACAATGTTTGAAAAACGAAGGCTAAAAGTAGCTGGAACGCAAGATTTTTTGGGTTGTTGCAAGCCTAGATAGATAATGACCACAAGCTCCACTGTGGCAATTATTAAGCACAACCTCTGCTTCCTCTAAGGTTAAACAATGCCTAAGGATTGAATCAACCCCTCGGTGATATAATGTATCACCAATGATGACATAGTTCTTAGCCAGGTGACATAATTTTTGACATTCATCCTTGGAGGAAGCAGGAGGGAACTTCAAAGTCTGGAGATAGATGATGATATCTCCATACTAGGGGTCTTGTGAAGACATGAGCAATATATTTTCATCTGGGAAACTTTCCTCATAAACAATATCTTCTCCACAAGGCATCTCAGAAATTAATTCCGCAAAAACCAATTATTTCTTAGACTTAGACAACAAAAACTCGAGATCGAATTCTTGTAAAATAACAATCCATCGATTGTATTTTCCCCCAATCACTCACCTACTGAGGACAAATTGGAAAGGATTGACCGCCACTAAGACAAATGTTTTGCATGGCAGAATATAATGGTGAAGCCGCTGGGCATCATGGATAGCTGCCGAGGCCAATGTCTCAACTGTAGAATAGTCTATTTTAGGGCCTACCAAGCCTCGACTCAAGTAGTAAATGACATGATCCATGAGAGCATCATCTTCCTGAACCAGAACCATACCTATGGTTGATTCTGTAGCTGCAAGATATAAAAGGAAATCTCTACCATAATCCGATGGACACAAAAGCGCGGCAGAGATTAACGCCTACTTCAAGGCATCAAAAGATCATTGCGCAAAGTCATCCCATAAAAATGGAACTCCTTTCTCAATAAAGCATAAATCCTTTAGTTATCTCAGCATAATTTGCTCCCTTCAGTTGATACAATGAACCCTAACAATCGACTAGATGTAACCGCGAAAATGCACTTATTTGGATTCAACCAGATCTTGTAAAAATGACATCTCTAAAAAACTAACCGAAGGTGACTAGGATGATCTATTCTCTTTCAAGAATGAGCAACTAAATCATCCAAGTATGCTTCAATAACATGCTTGATTTTGTGGAAAGCGTGAGACATGGCCCGCTGAAACGTGGCTCCAACATTTTTAAGACCAAAAGGCATATTTTTGTATGCAAAGGTACCCAAGGGACATACAAAAATTTTCTTATGTTGATCTTCTAGACGGATATATATTTAGCTATAACTGGAGAATCCATCCATGAAGGAGAAAATCTCATTACCCGCATATTCATCAACTACCTGATCAATAAACGGTGTGGGGTAATTATCTCTCAGATAAGCTTTGTTCAAATCCCTAACGTCAATGCACACGCGGACCATTCCTTGTTTTTTATCAACCAGGATTGGATTAGAAACCCAATCCGTTAGAGGAATGGAGTATATAAAACCCACCTTGAGCAGCTTTTCTACTTCAACCTTAATAGTTGTTTCTTTCCTAGGATTGACTAGCTGAAGCTTCTGACGAATCGGCTTAGCGATTTTATACTTCTTGATCTCATGCTGAACGATGGATGGATCAATACTAGGCATTTCTTCATAAGAACAAGAAAATACATCCCAAAACTCTTTAAAGAGGTCGGTGTAAATTTGAATCTCTTCAGGGGAACACTCGGCTCCGATGAAGACATTTTTCTATCACATTAGGATTCCTAGAGATGTTTATCAGTACGATTTTTGAAATGACCAACATATTACCTTCAGCACAGATGTGTGTTGGAGCCAAAGGGTTTGAAACTACACAAACATCGCTAGTAAGTAGATTGGAGAACCTGGATTCAGCTTCCTGTAATGGGGGAAGAAAATATGAATGATGGTGTAAATCTTCCCAAGGTCGATCTACACCCATAATTGCTTCTAAGATTGCTTCCTCAGATGGTAAAACTGTATCTAAGCAATCCATAGTAGAATTAGAGTCAATAGTCCAAGTTGGGGCCACATCACCATCTAACTCTTCCTCTGAAAAAGGAGTAGGATGGTCGTCTACAAAGTTAACGATAAACTAATATCTAAGCTCTACTGCATACATAGGGAATGCCATTCCACCAACTTATCCTTCATCTAATGTGGTTGTAGGCAGAGGCAAGGTCCAAGGGTTTGAAAAATAATGAGTTTGCAAGAACTCTTCCCATGAAGGCTCTTTGGAGGACAAAATGGCATTGATTCTAGCTATAGGAGTGGGAAGATCAAATGTACCCATCAATGAAGAATACATCCCAACTCCTAGATTCTCGATAGGTTGATGGGGGTTATCCACCAATGGTACAGTAGAATTTGAAGTTGCACAAGGGTCAACTGGAGAATAATCCAATTGATCAACCTTAATAATTTTCCCCTCATTAGGAAAACAAAAGACTCGAAACAGAGTCGAAACTACGACATCCACTTCATAAATCCAATTCTATCCTAAGAGGAGATTGTAATCTAGGTGGGCATCAACGATTTCTACTTCGATATTAACGACCTTTCCTCCAACACATATAGGAAAGGCCGGGATAATCCCATGTGGCCTATGAGAATGCCCATCAAATGTTATTAAGAGAGTGGGTGAAGGAACAACTGAAGGTGATCCAATGGCCTTCCAACATGACATTGACATTATGCACATGGAAGCTCCCTCATCTATAACTGTTCGAAAAATATTAGTTTTCTGGTAAGTAGACTTTATTTGAAAATCCATATGATGAGGAAGTCTCTTTTTGAAATTGAGCATATCAAAAGTGATCACTAAAGAATTGTTTTGATTGATTGCCCCGATCACTGAAAGCAAAGCACTTCATTAAGTAGGACACGATAGGAGTACCTCTAAAGCAGACATAGCATAAGGACTTTGAGCCAGATCCTCAACAATGGAGTAGTTCTGGGCTACCCTAGCATTAGGGTTGATAGTCACACACTTGGTGGAACCTTTCGGTATCCAAGGTATAGACTCGATAGAGGGTCGCTCAATATGAAGTGGATCCATAGTTCCAAGAACAGATTTATCCTTAGATGTTTCTGCTTTACCATAATCCCATGACTGTGTAGCCACATTGACATTAGAAATCATCATGGAAACATTTAAGGAATTGTCCCCCTCCTAGTTTCCCCCTACAGAGGTAGCAGGATTTGAGTTTGCGCCAGCAAGTAGCTACTACCCTTGGGGGAAAGGGTTAGTTAACATAGCTTTAGAGCTAGAAGACCCTTGCTACACTAACAAGTGCTAAGTATCTTTGATTTTCAGGTAGAGATGAGTCAAATGGTCTCCACTGCATAACTTGCGTGGAAATTTAATTTTCTTCTTAGACTCTTTTCCACCTTCACCAACACCATTGCCGACTTTTTTCACATTACCCTTCCCATCCTGATTCTTCTTTTTACCTCGTCCCTTATTCTTCCCATCAGAATTTTGATTTCCTTTAGGGTTAGAAGCTTGAATGACATTTTTGGAAGAAGGTTGGGAAGGTGAAGGAGTAGAAAATGCAGCTTGATTCGAAGAAGCAGTTTGTAGAGACAACTGTTGCAATTGGCTGAGAAGGTTCACCGCATTTGCATCAATCGATCCAACATTACCATCATCATGTGGGCTTGGCTTAAATTTGTCTATATCAACCGTGGATCTAGGAGCATTAGGCAAGATTTTCTGAAGAGTCCCAGACTGAGAATATATGAGTTCTAACTATCGGGCATGAAAGATAGCTTGCTCCTCCGAATAAACGCTAGACATAGAAAAATCCTTGGAGATCTCGGGTTGTAGCAATTTTAAAAACCATTTGAGACGGAATTCGGGTGGAATTTCAGCTTTGATGAGCCTCTTTCTCCATCTCCATTTCTAGATATGATCTGAAATGTGAGTAACCATGTCCCGATGAAAATTGGCCAGAAGTTCAGTTCCGGCTTCGTAACGAACAGGCAACTGAAAATGGTTCAGGAAAATGTTAGCCAAATTAGCGAAAGCCGTAAAGGTGCCCCCTGGAAACTCTATATACCACTTAGACGCATTCCCAGTTAAGTTGCACTGAAATAATCTCAACCTGATCGAATCATTGATCAAGGAGTTAGATGAACACCATAAATGGAACGTGGTTACATGGTCGCTTGGGTCTTCACAACTCTTCCCTTCGAATTTTGGAATATCCAATGGAATTTTGGTTGGGACCAAAGGCAAAACTATATTATATTTGATTGGATCATTCGTTAACTTAGTCAAGTTTGGTAGATTAAGCATGGCCAGAAAAGGAAGTCGTCCAGCAAAACTCGGAGTTTGACCAATTCCAGCCGAAAAACCTCTATAACCGGCAAAGTTTTCCCTTAACGAACTATTGTAAGGAGCTAATAGCCCCTAGTAAGGGTTCCAAGCATTAGCTAAGGGTGGAAAACTTTGAAATGAATTCACTAAGCAATATGGCACATTCCCTTGTTGGCCGAAAAATTGATTCCTAGTTCCTATCCCACTAACCACAAGGTTTGTCCAACTCTGGAAGGGATTACTACCTTGACCTGTGAAAGGAAAAGGCATAGACCCTACTATCGGATTGGAATGTGGTATATGACAACTTCCAATTGGGAAACCCTGAAAAGAAGGTTATCCACTCATCATGGAGGTAGTTAATGGTACACTTAATGGAACTGAAGGAATACCTTGAGGGGGAATTCCAAAAGGGAAGAATCCAAAACTGGATGCATTGGCTTGAGAATTTCCACTCGTGGAAGAAATGGAAGTAGACCCAAATAAGGATGTGCTAGTAGTAGACTCAAATAAGGATGTAGAAGGGATGGAAATAGTTCCTCCCCCTTGCACCGACATGGGAGGCTGCATACTCGCAACACTCGTGGTGGATGCCATGCTTCCAACAGTGGTCATCAAAGGGATAGATGTGTGTGGACCCGAGCTTGAAGGCTTGTGAGTCAGAGTTCCAACATATAACAATACGTCTAGATGATCAGGAGGTAGAGGAGAATTCGAAGCTGCAACTAACTCTAAAAGTTCTTCCACTTCAATACTATCTTCTGACTGGAAGAGCACTCAAGAAAGAACTGGTGTGTTTATCTCTAGCTTTTTAGTAGTACCAGGTCTATCTTGCGAACTAACGCCCCCAAGCAAAGGATCAATCTTTGATGCGCTTGCTACCACGGGTTGAAAACCACTGGCAGAATCACTCCTACACCTTCTAGGAGAAGGCTTTGGAATTGCGGGTGAAAGCCCACAAAGTCTACAGGTTTGTCGAGGTGGTCGATCAGCCACTTCAAATTATTTTTATCTACTTAAAGACTAAAAAAAAATCGAAATCTAGGCCAACTAGGAGCACAAAACACACACTAAAAATGTCCCTCAAGAATTCAGCAATCAAACAACTTCCAAGTATTTCGGCTCCGGGTGATTACGACTAGACACCAAAATACAAGAAAGTGAATAATAAGGGCCTTCCGAAAATAAACTGGGGTAATTATGCCCCAGGTCCACTAGTGAAGGTATTAGAGGTAGTTACGCTAACCTTTAGATAACAGCCTTTGTCGGTGCAAGCCTCCAAGCTTTGCAAGGGTGCCCTCCAGAAGTATCGTTGAACGTGATGCAATGTCAACCTCAAGTGCCATAGGATTCCCCTCCATAGCCACCTGTGTAGATCCCTAGGATAGGCAACTAAAGATACCAACTCATATCAGAAGCTAGGTAAAACAGTGTTGAGGTAAGATCCAACAAGTAACAGAGGGGGTATCTCTTGTCCTTATCTTCACAAACCCTTGTGCTTAACTCCCAGTCATGGAGCTTTCCCAGTCTCCCTAATGCTATTGGATTTCACTCTTTATTTAGACTTCTATGTTTTACAATTTAGAATGGCCTTGGAGAGTTTACTCTCCTCTTGCCTAATCCAAGGCCCTAAATAAACCTAAAACTTGTTGATGTATTTGATTGACAATATAAAAAGTTCCAATTTATTTTATTAAGCACTTGATTTTAAGTGGTTGTTCTTTTAAGTCAAGGGACAATATGGAAATGAAACCTATGGTGTTTTATGATGCAAAAGAAATTATTGAAAAACTAACTTATATGCAATGCACTTGTTTGTTATTCAATGAAAATCAACTTCTACTTGGGTTCTAAGAAACTTCTATAAAGCAAAAACATTTTTCTTTTCTTTGCTTATAGTAGACTTCACACTCACAAAAACTAAAAACTATTGATGCTTTAAGAATGCAAAACTACCCTAATGCAAGGTGTATATGATGATGCAAAATTCTAGATTACTCTAAAAAGAGATGAAAGCAATTGTTTAAAACTTTTTTAATAAGCCAACTTAAAATGTTTAAAGAGAATGCAAGTTTCAAATACAAATTTTCCTCCAAATAAGCAAGGCAAATCTCGAAAAATCACAATTCACTTTCACAAAACCAAGGAAACCAAAATCAAATTCAGAAAAAGAAAGCAAAAACAATGTTTTTGAAGAACTTTTCTTTTTCAAGAAGCAATGAAAACAACTTTTCAAAAGCACTCAAAATTCCACCAAAGACTCAAAGACCGAAAGAAAAACACAAGGAAAGTTTGGAAGTTATCAATTAATCACGAATGAAAACTTGAACAAAAAAGGTGTTTCAACTTGCACTAAATGATCCAAAAGTAGCAAAAAGAGCTTTGAGAAACTGATCAAGAAATTAGGAAAGACAAACTTTCAAATTCATCAACAAGAAACTTTATAAAAGCAAGAAAAAGTGTATGGCCACAAAAACGACAGGAAGCAAAGCAAGCAGACCAATAATGAAGTTTGACACAAAGATTGCAAGAAATCTTCTGTTCCGGAAAACCAGAACAATTAAGAAGCTCTATAAAAGGCCTTGCATGTTCAAACAAAAAACATAAAACTCACTCTAATGCAAACTAAGGCCAAAACTTTTCAAAGTAGGAGAGAATTCAAAACAGTAAGGTCACTGAATAATTAAAATTTGGAGACAGAAATTGACCACTCAAAAACCACACAGACCAAGAAACAAATCTTTCTGGGCAGAAAGATTTGTAAAAAGCATGCAAAAAAATTGTATACGCAACTGTGTCGCTACACAGGTGTGTGTGCACATGCTTCTGCCAAAAGAAACTCACGTATACGTGGTTTCAGTTCACAGAAACAAGCATGTGTACACTTCTGTAAATAGATAAAGATGCGTATATGAATTTTTACAAGAAAAATAATAAATGAGGCCTGATGAAAAATATCAGACTTGAATTATGAGTTCCTACAGGAGCAAGCAATATTGTCACAGCAAGAAAACTAAGAACTGAGCCCTAATTGACATTGAAGAACCCAAATTAGGAATAACAAGATTGTTATCCCCAGTGGAGTTGCCAATTTTGTTAAGGGAATAATTCCCCTAGGGCTTTGGGTCAGAACCCTATCAGAGCAGGAGTTATCTACAACAAGAAACACGCATACAACTCAGGAAACATGCTTAAACAAACTAACTATGCAAGGATGAACATACCTGGATGTCCTTCATTTGGGTAGTTCCAGCCAGGGTTCAGACCCTCTGTAACTCCTAATTATGTTCGAACCTAAAATCAACCAATTCAAATACACATAGCAGCATATAGATAAAGCATTTTAGTGAAATCAACTTTATATCATATAAGTATATGGTTAGTTATGCATTGAAATAGCCATTCATATATAAACCATAACAGTAACATCTGATGCATAAACAAAGTCGATGTCAGGAAAAAGACAACATTTCTTTTTATTGTAGAAAACTATAGTAAACATGGAACGAGTTCACCTGAGTCTTCCTCTTTCAGCTCCAAGTGGAACCATCCTCCAGGTCCATCCAGTCCCAGTCTTCAATAGCCTCCTTCCATAACCAATACCATGATATCTCCAACAAGTGAAAGAATATCAACACTCAAGGAAACAAGGGTTTCCTAAACTTGGGGAAGTGCGTGAAGCACAGGGATACTTCAGACTTGATCAGGGAATAATATCAGCATAGTAATTCTATCATTGCTCTCCTCCTTAGGGCCTTCCCATTGAAGTCTTTTTATACTTCTCCCAAATTAGTATTTTAGTTGGGAAACAGTTGGGAAACAGTTGGGAACAGTTGGGCCACGAGCAATAGGAGGTAATCAATAGGTAAAACTCGTGATCTCTGCCCATATGAATTTTTTTTTTACGTGTTCTAACACATGTTGGGTATATACTAACCCGCGTGTACACGCTTTTATCACAGGGAAAAGTAGTGTACAAGAAGTAAAACATTGTTTTTAAAATATTTGGACCAAGTCTGGAAAGAGGAGTTGCCCTAGGCCATAAACCAAGCATCAAAAATACCAAAAGTGATATTTAGAGCTATAACAGATAGGAATACATCAATGGCCTTCAACCAAAAGACTTTGTATGGTGTTCGACATCGAATCATCCATTCACAACCATGCAGAACATACTGCAGTACCTTGAAGATCATTATCTGTGATTTCTCTCGCATCTGTTAACAGCTTACATCATTAGCTAGTAATCAGATGGCGTCTTCCCATGTTCGACTTCAAATCACATATTCACATGGTTAGACTCATACTTGAGCAAATGATTGAACAAGATAGAAGACCATGGATGTAGTTTCATCCATCCAGGCTACGATTTTAGGAGTGCTAAATCATATGTACAATGGCTTTACATTTATGGCCATTCCGTTCATGGGTCTATATCTGTAGATGACTATTTATGTACATGTAATGAAATTTTATAAGTTGAGCATGGGTATGCCTTCCCTCAACAATTCATGAAAAATCAATTATCATCATATATGTATTGTAATTAATGCAGGTCACCTTCCACTTTGATACCTCCTCATCACATCGTAAAGCATTTCATTTGACATTGGCATTTTTCCGACTTCATGATTTAGGGGGCAACTGTTATAGATCCATTTGGGCACATCAATCCCATCATCCAAATCAGTGTTTTAGGCTCATCAAACCCTAATTTCAGTTTCTACATGCCCAAAACAAGTCACCCCTTTGAATGCCTCCTTCCTAGACAGTTTCATGACTTGAAGACATCCATAAATAACCTCTAGAGGGACCAGTGTAGGTAAACCCTTGTAAAGGTGTGCTACAGAGTAGTTGAGTCCACTGCCAGTGTGCTCTACAAAGCACTTAGGCTTCCTTTCACCTGCATTAGGCTAGATTGAGCGAAATTCACATAGGGTTTGGAGAATATTCTTTTCTTTTGGAGCCATCTAGAAGGTTCCCTCACTTAACAACTCCTATGAGCTTGAAAATGGATGAGGAATGAGTTAATATGCATCCTATCCTCTCATCCCTTCCTCAATGGAAATAATTATAAGTATGGAAGGCCATTCAATGCCACCATTTATGACAAAACCTCCTTCATCTTCCAATAAATTGACCACTCATCTAAGTGATCAGGGGCTGGATTATGTTGAATTGTAAGAAGATAATGTTGTTATGAGATTTGGCTTTGAAGAAAGTATTGTAATGCTACAAGTTTGTCAAGCTTTTGATGTGATGTGGATGGGATCCAAGCTGGAGGAATGGCTTTGAATCAGAAACCAATGGTTGTAATTCCTTCTTCTATTCAATAAAGTGTTGGAACCTTTCTCCCATATGTTTGTATTATTTCATAATGCTTATATGTGTGAATTGTATCTGATTCCTTTCACTTATATTCAATAGATCGTTTTCTTTGATCGATTATTTGTTTTTTGTTGTGTTTACAGGTACTTCTCAAGCATATTAAGTACGAGACGGAGCGATAGGATCGATACAAGGGACACGGGAGGAAAGTGGAACTACAAGTAGGTCTTCTCATATTCTCATCTTATCTATTGCTTATAGGAAAATACTAAAACACTTTAAATTGTTGTTCTAGATACAGCTACTTATCTAGGGAATTAGTATTTATCCATAGATACCAAATTATTCAAAACATTGGTATACCATTTAGATTTGTATGGAAGTTGTCCCTTCAATCCAATATGCCAAAAGTCATGTTGCCCATGTCTTATATTTATGGACCTCTTCTAAAAAACTATATTTTCTATTAATTCTTCGTGAGCATATAGTGCCAAATCTTCCACATAAGGTAGGACCAGTTCCTCTTCCTAGTCTAGCATGGAAGGATCGTAGAGTTTTGAATTCTCTACATTCATAACTGAGTAAATGTTCATATATGGTGGTAAACTGATTTGATAGGCATTATCACCCACCTTTTCCAGTATTTCAAAGGGACCATACCTCAGAGCCTTTATTTTCTTACCAGGCCCTTATAGCTTCTCCTTGTTCAACTATAACCATACTCTGTCTCCCACTTTGAATGACTTCAATGTTCTGTGTTGATCATGCCTGGACTTATACTTCTCCTATGACTTTTGTAGTGTTTCTTGTACCTGTAGATGGATCTACCTAATCTTATCTATAAAAAATTTCAGCCCCTAAAGCATTTCTTGTAAGATAATCCCTCACTCCTCCTTGTTTCCCATATGCAATATCCAAAGGTGAAGGTGGAAAATATCCAAAAAAAAATCTCAAATGGGGACTTTCATGTAGAAGTGCGGATTGCTTTGTTGTAAGAATGTTGTATATATACCATATTTTCATCCTAGGTCTTCAAATTCTTCTAGTTGTATCCCCTTAGAAGTTGTACCAAAGTACTCTTGACCACTTTTTTTCTGCACATCTGTTTGTGGATGGAATGTATCCGAATGGAAAGTGGCATATACCCATGGTATTCATCCATCCAATGTATTGTAAGTGACATATATCCATGGTATTCATTCACCCATGGTATTTATCCACCCATAGTAATTGCCCATGATATTGTAAGTGACATCCACCCATGATATTTAATCACCCGTGTAATTTACCTATCGTATTATAACTAAAAAAGGCTATAAGTAACAAGTCACATTTTGTAAAAGGACAAATTTTCCGCCACAATGTAACTTTTATAGTTATTCTTTGTTTTAATAAAAAAAAATTCTTTGTGGTTTTGTTTACTATGTGTTCTCCCCTTTTCTTATGGCATTTCAATTTTTTAGATCTTGGGGGCCTCCCCCCAAGATTCGAATCAAAATATTGTAGATCTCTTCAACTTTCTGTCCATCTTCTCCCACAATGTAGTCTAGAATACACTAAGAAATCCTTATCTGAAATGATGCTCCTTAGTATCCCAAAGTGCACCCAGACCTGTCTAAAGAACAAGTTTGATGCTTCTTGCCTACTGATGGTCTTATTATAGGGCATCATAACACACATCTTTTTAAACCTGTCAACTGCCACGAACAGATAGTCATGTCCCTTCCTGGTTGTTGGTAAACCTCCCACAAAGTCCATGGAAATGCTTTCCCAAGAACGAGTAGGTGTAGGTAAGGGATGATATAGACCTTGTTTCTTATTGTTAAGCTTGTTTCTATAAGAAATAATGCATCCTCTTAATAACCTAGCTACCTGCTCTTACATCTTGGGCCAATACACATACCTATACAAGTTAGCCATGGTCTTCCCTACACCAAAGTGCCTTGCAACCTTGGAGGTGTGACCCTCTCTGATTAGTTGTAATTGCTCACCTTTAGGAACACATAACTTATCCATCCTGTAGAGTAATGCATCCTGGATATGGTAGTCAACCGTGTTATCACCATCGTGACATGACTTTGACTCTACAACTGTTGATACACCTCCTTGAAGTCTTCATCTTTTGAGTATACCTCTTTGTATGCATCATACGTGAATGGCTCCATGTGCATAAGAGTCCCCAAAGCTATGATATTTGATGTGGGTGGCCTTAAAATAATGTTTTCCAACTTGTTTGTGCTTCCCTTCTTATACTTGATCATCAAATGAAACTTTTGTAAAAAACCCATCCACTTGTAATGCCTGGTTTGTTGTAGCTTAGTCTGGGCCTGCAAGTACTGTAATAGTTGGTTATCTATGTGGATTAATGTCTCCTTTCCCATAATATAGTGCTTCCACTCCTTCACAACGTTTACCGTGGCATAGGGCTCCTTGTCGTCGGTAGGGTAGTTAAGGATTGCCCCATGAAATAATTAAAAATGGTAGCATACATGCCTTCCTCCCTACATCAAGATAGCTCCCATACCATACCCACTCACATTTGTATCCACTTCAAAGGGTCGTTGTAAGTTTGGTAATGCAAAAACTGGTCTTTGGTTGATCTTCTTCTTTAGCTATTTGAAAGCCCTTTGCTAGACTTTTCCCCACTAAAATGTCTTGCCACTTGTTATTATGGCGTGGAGTTGTGTTTCTCTCGCTGAAAATGAGGCTATGAACTTCCTTACGTACTGTGCTATCCCAATGAAAATATTGACCTCAGAAACATTAGTAGGCACCGACCATTTCATGATGGCCTCCACCTTGGAAGAATCTATATTTAGTTCTCCTCCACTTATCACATACCCCAGATACACCAAATATTGATGCACAAACTCGCACTTTTTGAGATTTTCTAGTAGCTAGTGCTTCTTCAATGTTTCCATCACTTGTGTCAAATGTGACATATTCTCCTCTCAGGTAGCACTATATACTAGTATATCATCCAAATAGACAATAACAAATGAATCTATAAAAGGGCACACATCATTCATTAATATCATAAATGTAGTTGGTGCATTACATAGGCCAAATGGCATGACTAAGCATTCATATAAGCCTTACCTGGTTTTGAAGGCAACCTTCCATGTATCTTCTTCTTTGACTCAAACCTAGTGATATCCAGAATTCAAGTCCAACTTGGTGAATTACTTTTCTTGTTGCAACTGATCTAGCAGATCATTTATCCTAGGCAAGGGGTATCTATTCTCACGCGTGACTATTTTCAACACCCTATAATCTATATACATCCACCAAGTCCCATCCTTCTTTGGCACAATGATGATGGGTGACCCATATGGTGATGTACTCGGTCAAAGGACACCTTGTTCCAACAGCTGTTGCAATTGTTTCTTCACCTCACTTGCTTCTATAAAAAACTACTTCTACAACCCAATATTTGGCAATGGGAGTCTGGCAATAATTGGATCTCATGCTCCACTTCTCACTTAGGTAACCCTTCAGGCTCTTGGAACACATCCTTGTATGCCTGTAACAACTCCTCCAATCATTTTTTTTTATTTCGTAGTACACCCCTCCAGGGATGCCTTACCTCTTATTGACTCCTCTTTAGACTGACTTTCTCTTAAAAACAATAATTTACTTCTTGCTAGAACTGATCAATTTCTTGGCTTAGTTGGCACTTACCAATGATATTTTCAACTTGCCTTTGTATGTGTTGATGATCAACGATTTTCCATCCTTGAGAAGTTGATACCGGTTAGATCTCATCATGAATATTGCATCACACATGTACATGTATGGACTCCCAAACATGACTCCACATACATCAAGAGGAACCACATCTAGGTCTATTTCATAAATAAAATTAGCCTTGATAGCAAATATAATTTTGCACTGTTTTGTTACTTCAACTCTACATCCTTATTTACCCGTCCAAATGGATGGGTTTGGATGATCATGAACTTCTAACCCCAACTTCTTGACCCAATTTGCTGCAATGATATTCCCCAGCAATATTGAGTCAAATAGAGCATCAATATTTGTCTTCTTGACCTGTATCTTTATATGGAAGAGTTTGGTCATTTATTTCTTTTCCTATTGGTGAAGGTTATTCAGATTCACCTCCTTCTGTACTGATGTACAAATGATCTTCGTCAACATTCGAGATGCTTTCAACTTGGTTACTCAAATCAGTGACTATGAGATTATTCTCCATGTTATCTTTCTTCTCTTTCTTTGGGTTTAGCTTTGGATGCAACTTCCAACATTTTTCCTCTATATGGCCATCGATGTTGTAGTGTTTGCAATGGTTGTTAGGATCTTTACACTAGTGTGTTGTGGCTACCATCTTCTTATCGTTTCCCCCTTTTTGCTTCTTCTTCCCCTCCTTAGAAGCTTCTTGTTTCTCCTTTTTCTTTGATCCACTTGATTGCGCTCTCTTCAAGCCTATGTTCTCCATATATTGTTTTTGTACACAAGCCTCTTCCACCGATTTGGGCTTGAACAACATCACTCACATACATGACAATGCAGACCCCCCAAATACTTGAGGAGTACATCTTGGTTCTTTGGAGAGATACCCAACATTATAACCAACTTCCTGAATTCCATGGTGTACTCCTGCATGCTTTGGCCTGATTTTTTCCTAAAGTAATGCTACCAGATCCACTGGTCCTCCACATACCTTAGGGTTTCTATATGGATCTCTCACCAAGTTAGTACATGGCCCTCTAATTTTAGTTGTGTGAATGAGATAGTTTTCCCTTCCTCAATCTGATGGAAACTGAAATAAACTCCCATTTGTTGGAACTAGTGGTTCATCTTCAAAGCGTCAATTTCACCATGATATAACTTGATATCGAATTTTGATTCCATTTTAAACAAGGATGGTGATTGATTCATGACATTCAAACTAGGTTGATCTTTTTTTAGTCCTTTCTTTAACTAGTTCTTCGTTTCTCCCTGATCTTCGGATCCTTGTTCTGATTTTTCCTCTGCGTTTGAACTCCCATATTCTCCAAATATCCCCATCTTTCTATTCAAGGCCGCCATGAGGAGGCTTACATTGTGGTTGATATCTATGAGTTGTTTTTATAACCACGTAAACCTCACCTTCGTAGTATCATGAGGTTCGTTTATAGATTCATCGACCATGATTAGGGTTTTACGATTTTCAACCCCACCGATCTAAATCCCTGTAATCTCCATAAAATACCCAAAGAAACCTACTATGATACCAAATGATCTGTAAACTTCCATGGATATTCCACTGGACAATTCGTCACAACATATATGATAATATTACGTTAAAAAACTAAGATTCTACATTATTACAACATTATTAAACTTTAAGATCTGTAGATTTAACTGTAATTAGTGCATGCATGCGAATGGAAATTATGTAGAAAAGTAAAGAATGAAAAAATAATCTCACACACACGCAGACACAAGATATGCTCTCTAGGAAACCCTTTCTGGAGAAACTCCAATTGGAAGGTGAGGTTGATTCGCTCTCTCTGTGTATGGAAATATGGCTACAAGTACAAAGAAGTAATGTTTGTGGCCCATGGATTGCTACAGTGCACATATCCTCTTTGTGTGCTCTAACTCTTATCTCTCCTAGCTATCTTTCCTCAGTCATGGAACAAAATCCTCTTGAAAGAATGGAATGCCTCTTCCTCCTAGTGGCCTGGTTATAACACATCCTTATAGCCTACTAGTGGTTAATTTTGACTACACCAACTCTTAACTAGAGTTAGAATATAGACTCTTCTAGAGTATTTTACATCATAATCACGTGGCAAGCCCATTTTCCATGAATAATGGGGGTTGACGTGGCATCCTCCAAAACTATATGTGTAAAAATAGGAATGTCAACTTCTGAGTGGCATAACTTTTGCATACGGACTCTGAGTGACGTGCTTCTTACACCGTTGGAAATATTTATGTGTATAATAGCTTGAAATTGTTCTAGGTTAAAGAATCAAAGTTCCCCCTCAAAAAATGTCGTTTGATGCCTCAAAACACTCCCGAAATGTTTCAGACCTTGTTTTGCCAAACTAGGTCCTGTTGGTAAAAACGGTCCCGGGAGTTGATTCCTCCACTTTTTCCACTCCAAATGCATCAATATGAACAAAAAACAATATAGTTATCCAATCCAGGTCATTCTACTTCAACACGGTAATATTAAAGAACCTCCATGGTTATTACCCTCTCTCGCATAAGAAGAGGGGAAATATTTCCAAGATAAATACCACGTTAACTATAATTATTCCCCTTGCATAAGCACACATTCTTTTCCAGAAGAAATCCACTACAACTATCCATATTATTGTAAAGGGTAATAGCACATTAACTATGATCTTTGTGCATATCATTATATAAACTTTATTGAAAAGAAACTAGCCCCTCAACTATTTTCTTTGTGCATGCAATTATGTATTCTTTTCCAAAAGAAGTATCATAATAAATATTATTCTTATGCATGCAAATGCATGTTCTTTTCCAAAAGAAAGCTAATATAATAGATACTATTCTTGTGCATGAAAATGCATGTTTTTTTACAAGAAATTTGGCACATTAACAATTTTTTTTACGCATGCAACACATATTTCTTTACCAAGTCAACTAACATAATAACTATTCTTTTTTTGCATGCAAAAACATATATTCTTTTCCAAGAAAACTAACATATTAATTATACTTTTCCAAGAAACTCAACCAAATAGATATTATCTTTTTTCATTATAAGCGCATATCTTTCTCCAAGAAACTATTAAAATAATCACATATTCTTTTCAAATAAAACCTAACCCATTGGCTATTCTTTCCATGCATGCAAAAACATCTTTCATTTTCAAGAAACTATCACAATCAACTATCACTTTCGTATATATAAATACATATTTCTTTTTTGAAAAGAAAACATAACTTAATAACCATTACCTTCATGCATGAAAATGCATATACTTGTTCTAAAAATAAGCAATCATAATACATAATATTTCAATAAATCTATCAAAAAAAGGGCACTATTGTAGCAGCTACAACCACCCTCTAAAATTTTGTCTCGCATGCAAATTTCGGAGCCTACCTTGGAACCTACGATTGATCATCCTTGGACACTTATGAATAATCTAATGATCTCAAGCTTCCCCTCCTTAATCTTAAGATTTGGTCATGTTCTCATCTTTATGCAGCATGTGTCATATTTGGGCATAGGGATTGTTGTTTGTCATGTAAAGGGAATGTTGTTTTGCTTCAAGGGAAAGCATGCTCACGTGAGTTTCTTTCATCACATAGACATGTTTCACACTCACTTCACGCACTCTTGTCATGAAGGTTGTTGCATCAAGTAGAGTATGTTTTATACATGTTCTTTTCCAAAAGAAATCTAATATAATATATATTATTCTTGTGCATGAAAATGCATGTTTTTTTACAAGAAATTTGACACAATAACAATTTTTTTTATGCATGCAACATATATTTATTTTCCAAGTAAACTAACATAATAACTATTCTTTCTCAGCATGCAAAAACATATTTTATTTTCCAAGAAAACTAACATATTAATTATTTTTTTCCAAGA
Organism: Pinus taeda; assembly: GCA_000404065.3. Lineage (NCBI taxonomy): Eukaryota > Viridiplantae > Streptophyta > Pinopsida > Pinales > Pinaceae > Pinus > Pinus taeda. Next base: position 78,371 of record APFE030044417.1, on the reverse strand, counting down.
AACTCAACCAAATAACTATTATCTTTTTGTGTTATAAGCGCATATCCTTCTTCAATAAACTATTAAAATAATCACATATTCTTTTCAAATAAAACCTAGCCCAATGGCTATTATTTCCATGTATGAAAAAACATATTTCATTTTCAAGAAACTATCACAATCAACTATCACTTCCGTACATATAAATACATATTTCTTTTTCGAAAAGAATATTTAACTTAATAGCCATTATCTTCATGCATGAAAATGCATATACTTGTTCTAAAAAGAAGCACTCATAATACATATTCTTTCAATATATCTATCAAAAATATGGCATTGTTGTAGTGGCTACAACCACCCTCTAAAATTTTGTCTCACATGCAAATTTCGGAGCCTACCTTAGAACTTGTGATCGATCATCCTTGGTCACTTATCAATAAGCTAATGATCTCAAGCTTCCACTCCTTGATCGTAAGAGTTGTTCATATTCTCATATTTATGCAGCATGCGTCATATTTGGGCATAGGGATTGTTGTTTGTCATGTAAAGGGAATGTTGTTTTGCTTCAAGGGAAAGAATTCACGCATGAGTTGCTATCATCATATAGCATGTTTCACACTCACTTGACACACTCTTGTCACGAAGGGTCTTGCACCAAGAAAAGCATGTTTTATACATTCTGGATGGTTTATGTTGCATCACTAAGTGCTCGTGTGCAATCACAATCAAGTCTTATAAATGTTTACATATGTTTCACTGATCTCACACTTAGCCATTTTCCCGAGCAACCTATCCTCATCTAGCTTCCAAAACTGTGCACTTTGCTTCTACAACCTGTTATCAGAAACCCACCCCTGAAAGGCTGCTGACCAGGAAGACCTTGTGTAACTCTTTCAAACCAACTTTTGGCTGAGGCTTAGCCTCCTCAACCTGAGAGGGCTCTCTCACTAGGTTAAAGATTTTGATAAAGATTAGATGGCTAACTCTATGAAACAAGTGAAAAATATGAATGGTTGAACATGATCAGTGAACATACATTGGGCTTATAGAGTCAAGAAATGCTTCAGTATGACAATAATATTAACTTTACATGGCAGTCAGGGCATCTAGAGTTCAACATATCAGTAACACATCAAAAATATGTAGGAAGACATAGTTTACAAACACATGAAGGAAGTTACAGCATAGCCAATGGGTTCTAAGTAATCATGCATTCATACTAGTGTAAGCAATGAAATGAAGACATCCATAGGACAATCTAAACATTGAACTCTTTATGAATCCTGAGGAGCAAAGCCAAATCATTGTATTACATTAAAACACAGTGTTACACAAAAGCACAGTATGAGTGTTCTTTGAAAAATTCCCAACCCCCTATACATTGGCTTTTCTACCATATATAGAATTCATTATATAAATAATATTCCTCCTCCAGCATGAGGGGAATTCGAATTCTTCCTAATATGACACCTATTGACACTTAAAACTAACTATTAAATGTAACTGACTATTAACTGGCAGTGCTAGTGACCTAATACAACTAGGAGTGTAACTCCTTATTATGATTACAACAACCTTATCTAAACATTGAAAGAATTCTTGGATAGCGGCAACCTCATGAATTTGAATTTGATGAAGCCTCCCACGTTGTCACCTTACTACTGATGACAAACCCTAGAAATTAGGGAACATGTTTCCCTGTTTTTAGGTTTAGGATCTTTGAAAATTAGCACGTGGGACAGAGAATTTATCTTCTCATCCATGAGATATTTTATGAAATTGAAGGACACTTTTGTATTACATGATGTATAGAACAAAAACCTCTCTTGTTTTTTTAAAACACTACTCCAGCTATCCAGAATCTGTCCTTGAAAAACACGTGTAAAACAGGAAAAATCTGTTTGCGAAAAACTGCACCTACAACAGTTTCGTAGCGCACGTTTAACCATAAATTTCTCCCACCTCATAAAGAATTTGAAGAAAATTAAAAAGGTTTTTTTATTTCAGTATTTTAGAAATAAAAACCTCTTTCACTTTTCAGCGATGAGTTTTCAATTGCTTAGGAATCCCTTTGGAAGTTGACTACTAAAAAGAAGGAGACAGAGTTCCTCCTTTTTAGAGTTTCATCTTTATGATTGTCTTCGAATCCTTCTGCTGACCATGTTGTCTCTTTTAATCACATGACATGCATTAAATTAACCATATACCCTGCTCAAATACTCGTGCTAAGACAAAACCCCTTAGGTGCTGGTTGAAACATGACACCTGTCCAAGTTGCGAAATGACTGCTGAGTTTGGAGTTACTATATGCTTCTCATTCTTTGAATTTTCCTTTGCTTAATATTCAAAACTTCTGAGGTGGCCCTTTTGTGTCTTCAGTAGCAGCATACTTTCATAATGGTTCCCTTTTTCATTTCAGAATTTATTGAAAAACAAAAATGCAGCTACAACAGTTTCGTAGCGTGTTATGAAAATGCTGTGTGAATCAAAAAACACAGTTTTTTCTCAAAAATTATCCTTCTTGGGATTTCTTCATAGCTTCATCTTATGCAAATAGGCCACATATCTTTGACATAATTCATCCATAAACTGCTTCAAAAAGGTAATTTTCTAACCAAAATTGTGTTAAGGCTCCAATCACTTACTGCCCGGTTCTTTTATGCTGAGACTGTCCTCCTGGTTTGCTCAACTGAATTTGCAGGTCCTCAATCTGTCTCTTCATCATCCTAATTTTAGTTCTTAATTTACCATTGATCCTTTTGATATATCTTTCCTTCTTTATTGCAGGGACAGTACAAGTGAAATATTGAGCATGATTGTCAACTACTTCATGTCTTGGAACTTTTACATCTTTCCAAATGGCTTTTACTCTTTTGAAATTGGCTTTTTCAACTGCATGTTTCCTTGCCCTTTTCTTAAGTTGAGCAATCTCAAAATTGGCAGACCGCCATTTCTTTTTTACCTCCTCAAAGCTACATTCTTCTTCTTGAGTACTTGCTGCCTTGTTTCTGTCATCTTTGTGTATTAGTGATGGTTGCACTAGTGGAACCACAGGCTCTTCAAGGAACTTTGATATCTATGTTGTCTCACTTTCCTCTGGCTCTACCTCTTGTAACCTTCTTAAATGCCTAGTGATAGGCCTTCTTGTCTTGAAAAAAAACTCTGAGACCTAGTCATCAAATTGGAGTTTCATAGAAGATTTAACTCTCTTTTTTTTGTTCTTACCTGCTTCAAATAAATCTATTTGGACCAGAGGGGACTCTTCTATATTGATAGTCTGGAGGAGATGATTCAAACTTCCCTTTGAAGCTGGGATTTCATCAGTAATCACTGTTTTCCCCTTTTCCTTAGCTAATTGACTTTTGGTTACTCTTCTTTTCTTCAAACATGTCTATGAAATCCCTGCAAGGAAACTTGAAGATAAACCTACACTGTATTGGTTTGAACACTGCCTCACTTGAACTTGAAATTGAGAACTGCTTCACTTGAGCTTTCAAAAAGTTTTGATGAGTGTCATCCTTAAGTTTGCCAATTGTCTTCTTATGCATGAAAGGAACACGGGAAAAACCAATACTAACTCACCTCACCTTACTTTTGGAAATTTGAGAGAATGCGTACAAGACATCTAACGAATCTAATGATGAGAATGAATGGCTACATGTGATCGGCATGGTTCAAGGACTGACACATGGTGATGAAATATTAACAGATTTTGATGGAAAAGATAGCTAGACTAGATCTAGCACAAATCCTTGATTTCATAGTGCAACCAGTGTAAATTCTGTGTTTTGCACTACAAAATCTCCTAGTTACGAATCCCTGTTTTCGTAGCGCACATAGTGTATTTTTATGAGTTTGCGCTACGAAATCTCCTAGTTGATTTCGTAGCACATGTAATTTTTGAAACAACCTTAACACATGACACTTTGAATAAATGTGGGACCAATGGTGGGTAAAACAAGATTGTTGACCATATTTAACAAAAGGAACAAGACTCTATCCTATGTTTTAGACTCCTTAAATAAAACAATAGAAATGACTTGACCAAGACTGACTTACAACTTTGAAACCATACAAGTTGTCCAAAATGTTTTGAAATTTTTTCAGTGATAACATAAACCTTAAGCTTCCTCCCTTGCCTGTTGAAACCCCACACTGCGCAAAGATCCCAACATCCCTTGGCATCCAAAACAACGTAGTTGTTTCCTCTAGTGTGCTTTCCCCAGCCAAAACCCACTATCATCAGAAACTGTGGAGTATTGTCCCTCACCTATTGAGTCTACCTTGCATCCTAAAACTTGCGTAGATGTGTCCTCCTGGAACCCATTGTTGGCTTCGCGGGGCCTAGCCCAAGTTCAACATTAGTTAGCCAAACAAATCCCTACACTGCTGGCCCTTTTGGCATCAGCCCGCAAAACGTGGACTAAAGTCTCACCTGAAGCAGTATGGGGGGATGCTGGAACCAAGTTTTTGCACCCCGAGATGGTTGTGATGTCGGTTTATTCACCTAGCTCCTACTTTTGCGCAAGTAGCCAATACTTAGGGCTCTGTCAGTCTACCCTTTATTCCACCCTTCACTACCTCCATGAAGGTGTACGATTGACCTTTGTGCGGCCCTAACCCGTGATCCGGGTACTTCTACGCAGCTATGACAACATATTGTATAGGTTCCCAAGTTATCTTAAGTGTTTTACTTATCTTACTAATTAATCACAGTTAGTGCCGCGTAAACTGATATCTTTACTTGCATTTAATTAACCAATACAATCACATATATTCACGCATCACATAAACATTGTAAATTAAACCCAAAACACAATATAATCAGATGCATTAACAAGAACTAAATACACAGTAATTGCAGAATATTTCTCTTTATTGATATCTTTAAGTTAAAATTGACTCTATCCGACCTACGCACACAGTTGTAGGGGTCCGCACACTCAGCTGCAGACTTCCACCCTAGGCCTCTACACACTTAGTTATGGACTTCCACCCTAGGCCTCTGCACACTCAATTGCAAAGCCTTTACCTATGCTAAGACTTGAGAACACTTAGACTTCTCTACCAAGACTCCAATGCTTAACTCTTCACTTCATTATTCGCTACTTAGAGCTTACTTATTTAGCTCCTTTTTATACAATCCCATGGTCTGCGGACCATGGCTGGATCTTTACAGTCAACTTTACACTTTAAAAAATAATGGAGGACAACCCTTTATGACTCTTGACACCTTCTCACTCCGCAACCACAAAATTCAGAGACTTTACAATTCTATTACAAAATTGTCCCAAAATATGGCCTTTAAGCCCCAAACTATCCTTGGGGGAATCCATTCCCAATAGGCCTCCAACACAAACATGGTGACTCGCCCTCGAGTCACTCTACGAGCATGAAGATCTTGGTGCGAAGACCTCCCAGTGTGACCTTTATGACGACAACCTCAACGGTCCACTGTGTGGCCTCCTGCTTCACTTCTTCAACCAACTACTCTGTCGCTGGTCCTAAACTGTCAACTTGAAGCTTCTACTAAGTTTCTTGCAGATTAGCAAGCTTTCCTTCAATGGAGGCTGTGACTGAATAAGCTTCATCCAACGAGGACTTTAAGTGCCTGCCTCTTTGTGCTATGCTACATCGACCTATTCCTTCAATGTTTTGGCATCCTGCAGATTTGCTAGTCTCTATGTGAGAACGATGGTCCATGCTGTACATTTTACTTCGTCATAGTGCTATTGTAGTTCTCGCACCTCTGTCACTAGCCAATGTACATTAGGATCCTCCTGCAAGCACATCAGGACCTTGAATGACTATTCAAATAGCCATGTGCAATTTGTTACCACACTATCTAACACCACTATTGCCTCTGTGACAATAGTTGCACGTTGCTCCTTTACTTTTTGTGGAGTTGAAGGCTGGGCCTTCAACTACAAATATACAATCTAGAGGTTCAGCTCCAGTTGAACCTTAGCCAACTCTATGCAAGCATCGTGCACCACTGTAGCAAGCTTTTGAATGCAAACCTTAACCAATTCTCCCTTAGGAATGGCCAATTCTTGGACCATTTGGAATGCCTCCTCCATGATGTGAACTATGCGCTTGTTTCACTCGATTACCTCATTCATGGCAGCGATGGTAGAGTCTCTCTCTAGGGCCAGCTACACATTATTGATTTTTTTTTCATTGATTACCTACACAGCCACTGTTCGCAAGCCCCCAGCTCCACAATCACTCCATCCTGCCATAGGTGGAGTGCCTCGCTAGGGAGCGCTGCCAAGTTCAACCCCACCTTCTTGAGGGCACTAATAGTGGGCCTGTCAGCTTCGTTTTTTGTGGTCAATGCTCCATGCGGCAGCACTATTGCTTGGGATTCCTTCGCACGCAACATCTCGATAGCTTCTGAAGTACCGATAGCAAGGCTGGTGGACACTGTTCTAGCCTATGATGCACAGATCTGCAGCTCATATAGACCAGTCTAGATGGCCCCCAATAATTTCTATTGTTGTTGCTCGAACTGTTGCAGGACCTCTAAGACGACATCTCGCATCATGTCTCTAATGTCACTCAAATCTCCCTCTATGAGGGTGATTGGGTCCAGCAACGCCTTAATGGTCTTAGATTTCTTGCGCAACTACACTTTTTCTTATTCTCTTAGACATTCGATGTGGTACAACGCCATCTATGGGTCCACTCCATGCTGCACTCTTTGCTCATTCATTTCTTCCTCTGTTTCGGCCGAAGGCGACCTTGCACCTTTGTTAGAGCCACACTCTGTTTCTCCTATCTGCTTCTATGCCTGCTGGGTGGCATCGTACTCCACCTGCACCTTGTCAGCAGGCTCCTTCTTCCTCTTCTCAGCCAGTTGCGCCATCTTGATCTTGGCCTCCTCCTTTTTACACTGCGCAGCAAACTTACTCGACCCCACTGCCAATTCTGAGGTAGTGTGCCACTCTGTCATCCAGCGATCAAGAACTACATCAATCGTGTCATCTGTTTCCAAATAAGACAAGTCATGCCATGTTTTCTCAGGGTCCTTCCATGCCCTAATCGATACGGGTTGAAAGTCTGCCTTGAAGTCCACATACCACTGCAGTTTGGCAAACACAACAGGTGACAAGTGTGGTTTACAATTGATAGCCATGTGGATGTTCATTTCCATCAATATCCAGAAGATCTTGCTATCCTTGATACGTTGAGCATCCTTGGTCACCCACAACGAAGCGTTCCTTGTTGCTTCTAGCAGGTTCAGCACAACCGAGGGGAATTGACTGTATTCTAGTAGCTCCTAAGCTACCAACACAATGGATAGTAAGAGCCACACATAGTGGAAGGTCTTGTTGATCTCCTATGCCTCGCGGCAGTTTGCAAGGAACTCACTACAGAGATAATGCATCTAATTAAACTGGACTCCTTTGGTGCATTAGGCTGCAAGAGAAACAACTGGTGTCAGCACTTCATCTACGTGACACTTCCTCATAACCTTTCCTACCAAAATCTGTGTGGCCACCTTGACTATACCATCGTAGATACTTGAGATGGCATGGCCTCATGGCTTATTCACAAGCTTGAATTTCTCCTTCATGGCCTCCACGAGGGCCTACCTGCCACCTTTTCTGCCAAACATCATGGCTGGATTTTCCCCTGTGTAGTGCAGTCGCGTGATCATATGGATCAGCGTATCGGTGATGGGTATTGGCTCCTCCAGCCACAAACATGCATCGTGCACCAAGCATAGCAGCTGCTTGATGACCGATAATGTAATGGGGGTGCGATTGTAGTGCAACACCCATAGCAAGTTGAGTAGACCTACCTTTCCTACTTCCTATGATGAAGGAAAATGTTCCCTCTGTAGACAAAGGCAACCCCTCTAGCCCTAGAGTGGGTCTAGTCACAGCAAAGAAAAAACAATAATTGATTCCCTTAAATAGTCATCATTGGAAGCGTACCTCAAACCGGTGGTTGATGAAGTTTCCGTTGCACTACTCTAGCTTCTGTTTCTTTCTCCTTAATGAGGAATCAACCTGAAACACCACAAGAAAACAACAGAGCACGTAACTGAGAACAATAATGATCTATTTACTTGTAAAGTCAAGGAGTCAAAAGATGTCAAGTAGATTATACACAAGATATATGAAATCGTCACTACTTGTATTAAAAATGAAACAAGAGCAGACTTACAACCATGCCTTGACGTCGTAAGTCTTCTCGAAGAGTCCAGTCAGTATGTTCCTTCAAGCATTCACTCTTAAGAATGGGTCTCCCAAATAGATGATAGCTCTCTCTCTCACTGTCAAGCTCTCATACAAAGCTAAGATACTCCACAACCTATTATCAAAGTATTAGCAATTCCACACTTGTCACACTCACACCAAAGCTATCTACTTTGCTTCAAACCAAACTCAAAACTAGCAGCTCCCCACTAAAGAACTAACAGATCATAGCAATGGTGAGTGATTTTATAGGAGGAGTCTCCATGAGATGAGGGAGAGGGAGCTTATCCTCAAGGGAGGTTGCACAAGAGGTGGAACCACCATCCCAGAGGAGGAAAAGCAACCCAAACTAACCCAATAGCCAGTTCTAGAAACACCCAGAAGGCCGACTGTTTGAACAAATTCACCAAATCTGGGTCGTCACAAGTCATGAACTAGAACTCAATGAGGACATCATAAGAAGGTAATGCATTCAGACGAATCATCACAATAAATAGCTAGGAGCCTTGTACCAAGCCTTAAAATATGACCATCGCTAGAAACATGTGTACACCAGTGACGGTGTCGTGATGAGACTGTTCATGACAAGGGATTGTCGCACATTGTAATGGCTTATTAGCAACAACATAGAAACTTAGGAAAAAAGGGTCAGTCTTCAGCATCGGAGAGCACTGTTTAATCTTTTGCATAAGTGGGAAGATATCGACATGTGTATTTGATACATGACACAGCAAAGGGACTGAGATGAGGACAATCATAAATTATTGTGTAACAGATGCCCCCAAAAGCATGAAGCCCGAGAGAGTGGGAGGGGTGGAACGCTTTACAAAACCATGACTAAACTATAACACCACCTTGAAGAACTTGCAGGCACAAGTACAACTTATATCTCTGATAGTGAAATACATGTAGTCTAGGCATGGGCGCAACCATCCAAAACACATATGAAACTTGGTCTGTGGTATGGATGCAGCCACCTAGTTGATAAGACCATATATAATGATAAAGGTATGGTCACAGCCATCCCATCAAAGAGTCATGTATATAATCATAAACCAATCCACGCAGCCCAAACATATGTAATCTTAGTCAGGGGTCTTGAAACCCTGACCGATCTTAGTACAAATTCTAGCGTGCGAACAAATGTGTTGAAGTCGAGCATGATAGAAAGTCGCTTGATTACTGGTCAATAATGAAAACCGTTAACAAGCGTGAGAGAAACCACTAATAATGCCAATGGCTTTCAAGTAACTTCCAGTACAATCCACTAAGTGTGAAAAATGGGTTGAAGTCAAACAATCGTGGAATCACCCAATTGAAGACCAATGATGAAATTCTATCATCAGGCGTGAAGAACTTTCCATTGAGGCATGCAAGATCCAAGGTACTGAAAGGAATCTCTAGATCAACCTCCTAGATAATGAGCTGATGTCGACAAGAGATGATCCGTCACAGGAGAGCCATATTGTTTCCCCCATCAATGACACGAGACGAGGAACAAGTGATAGATGGTGAAACAGAGAATCAAAGGAGGAGGTAAGGGTGTAAATTGTAGAAGGATTATACTCTTGAACATATTGACGACATGACTCCGGAATGCAGTAGCATTTTGGTACCAAGGGATTAGAGGTCTGACAGAGACAACATGGATCAGATGGAACGAGGAAAAATTGCAACCCAAAACCCTGGAAGGCCAAATGACAAAGTGGATATCCCAACCTGACGAGAAACAAAAGTGTCGATGTTCAAGAGTGACTAGCTGCCATAGGTGACCAATGACGACATCCAAATTTTCTCCCACCATTGCTGGCAAGTACCCAAATTATTTTTTGAAAAAACAAGCTTGAAGAGGATAGCATATGCTTGTGATAAAATTTTGACCTTCGGATGAATCCAACCCAATAATAGTTCAACAAACCCTAGGGAGGAGAAGCTCGAGTCTCATCATGGTGACGAGTCCAATTTCATCAAGGTTTAACGAGTCCGACATAGGTAAAACGCGAAGTCTTTTTCATGTTTAGAGAGTTTGAAAAAGACATGGAAAAGAAAACTTCAGGGGGGTCCTTTTTCGTAAATTTGTGTCCCTTGAGCCCGAAAAAGTAGAAAACAATAGCCGAGAGAACTATTTGACCATTACAATCAAGGAGTACTTTTCGTAATTATTGTTCCTAATCTGAAAAAGTAAAAAAGCAATTAGAGACATGACATTTCATAACCAAAATCGAACTTGAAACGACAAAATCCCAACCATATTTTCGCGTTTAAATGGTAAGAAAAGAGCTGAAAGTGGACCACCTTTTTAATTCCATTTAACGAGTTAAAAAGGAAAACTCGGCAATCTTTTCATTTTTTACAAGTCAGAAAAAAGGTGACTCGTCCTAGAGGAACGTGTGGTATAAAGGGTAGCAATTGGTTCCAGCAATGGTGGAACTGCTCAAAACATGTAATGGTCAAGAGGCTAGCTAATAAGACCACTTATTGATGTGGTCTCTCAGGAAAGGAAAAAACAACCAAGTGAAATCATATGGTCAGCCAAAGAGATGGCGATGTTGGAACTAAACAACCAAGGCTCATCTAGTAGAATTTAGCAAACAAAAATGACAATCATGAGGTACAAATTAGGTATGGGTTCATGTTTACATAACCTTGAACAATGGAGAACTCTGCGTGGATTCAGTTTCATGTTTACACAAGTTTGAAATGAAAAAACTATGCTTGTTATAAGTTTTCATGCCCCCAGCATAATAATGCAAATTGAGGTACATGCCCCCAAGCTTCATTGCATGCAACTAGGTGGATGGAATGAAGGTTCACTTTCGAGATCTTGGAAAGACTTGACTTTGATTCTACAAGATCTTAATCGAAGAATCGATTTGAAAAGGGAGTTGTTTCATTTTTTAATGAAGTTTACACAATAAAAGAACTATCCTCATAACCCTTGTTTTATTTTTTAACAAGGTTGACACAGAAAAAAAGAACTCTCCTCAGAACTCCTTGATTCAATTTTTAACAAGCTTGACACAAGATCGAGAACTATGCTCGTCACTCCTTGTTTCATTTTTTAACAAGGTTGACACAACAGTAAACCATCCTCATCACTCCTATTCATAGGTTGTAAGAAAACATGGCTCCAAAGAAATCTTCACCAGACGGAAGAAACACGCTCTAGGAGGAACGCACGTCATTAGAGACCAATGACAGATCAGATTCCAATGCCCCCAGTACATGATGTATGAGACCATCTGCATGTTCATCAATAGAGGCAGAGACGGAATGGGTAGCCACATAATTGACCTGTGGCAAGGAAGGTACTACTTGCATATGAGAACTAATGGGGGATGATGGTGGTACAGGAGACATCGAGTGACTAAAGAATGAAAATTAATTTATAGTCACCATTCTTCCATCATGTGGAAAGCAAACCACATGGAAAAGTGAAGAAATGAGAGCTCCCATGGCATAAATATAATCATGACCAAGGAGAAGACTGAAATCTAAAGCACCTTGGACAACCATTACATCTATATAGATGGTCTTGCCTCCCAAAGTAACAGGGAACTTCGGAAGGATCCCTAAAGGTTGACTGGTTCCTCCGTCAAATGCCAACAGATTCTGTGTGACTGACACAAGTTGTGGGGAGCCCAAAACTTGCCAAGTAGTGAAAGGCATGAAGCTAACCGACGCACCTTCATCTAAGACAGTGCCAGATATTTCCTTATCATACGCATGTATTGTAATCTAGAAAGGCACATAGGGTGGAAGGCGGAAAGCAATCAAGTGACTCTAGTCGAAGGAAATAACCAAACTACTAGGTGGGGGTATCTAATTATTGCCCCCATGCTCTATAGGAACCAAAGACAGACCCTCTGAATCAGCTAGGATAGGAGGATTGTTCTCAAACTCAAGAGAATCTGACGAGACGAAAAGAACATGAGCAGTATAATCATGATGCTCTTCTAGAATAGAGTGATCAACAGGTGGTGAACCTAAGTCGACACTCTCTCCGACCAATGGTTGGATTGGAATAGGCTTAGCACAACTAGGCTTGGGAAGAGGAGGATGGACAAGAGAAGAATCCATATCAATCTCTTTGTCGGTGGGGAGAGGGTCTGAAGAGAGCCTCTGATAACCAACTAGAAGGGGAGGCGAAGAAGCTGTAAGGCTTTCCAAAACGGCGAAATCTTTACCCATGAGTGGATAAAGGTGAAGGAGATGTTGGCCTTCACAGAGCCTACAGGGGAATCGAATCTTCCCTTTCTTCATACCATTTCTGGTCGATGGGGTATCATCGTTATGAGCTATAGAGGATGACGGAAGATGAGCTAGATCATGAGACCATACTTCTAATATCCTAGGAATTCCAGGACAATCACGAAGAAGATGGTCACCCTTGCATAATTTATAAGGAAACTTAACCTTTTGGGGGGGATCAGAAGGTTTCTTGACCTGAGATGTACTCAGAGCAATAGCTGCGTGGGTGGCCTCTTGTTTATCCAACTTCTTCTTCTTCATCATCTTCCTCTTCTTCTTAGCCACTTGGTTACTAGATGTGGAACTTTCATCAGGCGAAGGAGGAGAGGAGGATGAAGAAACAGGGGAAGAAGGCAAAGGCTGAACCTTGGAATCATTGTGTTGTGTGTTATCACTCAGGTTGTTCCTTGGCTCCAGTAGGGAATACAACTGAGGTAACCACTAACCAATCTTTTAGTTGCAGGTCCTAGCCTACCTTGTTATAGACATTTTTGGGCACTTCAACCCCAATCACAAACGTCCATAAACTGAGGGCTCTTAAGTCCCTAAAAGGGTTGCTTCACTACCTAAAGGAACAAGGTCAACTGATTACATCA
>APFE030044417.1:38442-65315 GCA_000404065.3 Pinus taeda | reverse complement strand
TCTCCCAGAAGTTCTCCACTGAAAACTGCTCATAAATGGTCAAAAATGGACCATACTGAAAGCTCCATGCAGGGGGTGTGATGCATATCACCTTCCCAATGTACAGGGTGCAATGCATACTATTTTTCTCCTCTGTAGGGTGTGATGGTAGGGAATTGACAAATGGAAGGGACCAAAATGCGAGATGGAAGATCATGGAATCTTCCAGAAGCTTCCCCTCTGACACTTGCCACTCCATTTTCGACCAAGGATGAGTAAGATATCTTCATTCTCCAAGTGGAAGCAGAAACTATCAAAGAGAAGACACTAATCAAGATCCCAAAATATGACTCACCTCTCTGTAATCATCTATATATGGATCCCTCATCACAAAGATCCGGAGGCTGGAATTTTGTAATCTATAAAGAAGTGTTGTCAATATTCTTGTGTACATTCACAATGTTGGGTGAATTTTCTTTGCTTGAGGTGAAAGAAGGGCTTCTTAGCTAGAGGATGATGCTGGGTCAGAGCCACTCATGGTTGTAATCCTCTTGCTAATTTTATCTTAATAAAGCTATTCTTATTTCCTTCCATATCTTGGTGTATTTGCTTATATGTGCTTGTATATGGTTAATGTACATATGATCCTACATTATTTGTGAATTTAGATCCTTGTTTCTTGCATAGTAGTATGTTGTTCTGATTCTACAGGTCTCTTTTGAAGTTGAGCAAACAAAGAGCGAGCAGCAAAACTCTATCAAGAAGGAGACGAAATCGAGCGCAAGACTCAGGTTGGCCCTCTTGGTTCTCCTCTCATCTATTTTCATAAAAGGAATCAATGGTAGACTTTGATTGTTTGTTTCTAAGATAGCCACACATCTTAGTGGGAATAGCAGCATCCATGTGGACGCTATTCCCGTATAACAAAATGGCGACTCCACTGGGGAGCGACTAGATTACTTGTTAAGCCTATCTATCCTTGTTTCTTTTATAAACATACAGACGGAGCCTAAAGTCAAGCCAGCTATCCTTCGAACTACATTCGTCATACGAATGCAAAGTAGATCAATGTTGCTTTAGTAAATCTCTGGGTTTTTGTTTATAAATTAAACAATAGATCTGCAAGCAATCTAATTGCCCTAAGTAGTTGCTTTAGTAACCTCTAAAATCACCCCTGTGTTTTTACATACATTGATCAATACTTATTTAGCTTAAACACCTGAACTAAACTGCAAACTGTGAGTGAAGTCTCGTTCATAATCTCACACTGTAACCATCGCATCCTTCCATCAAGGCAGCCTGTATGCATCGCTCTTCCCTAATGGAGTAAGTGCGCTGGATACTGATTTCATTGTGTAACAGGTGTGATGGTTAGGGAGGACTGATTTTACCCTCCGATTGTGGATTTTTATCACTATTTTCAGTCTTATTCAAGAGTTGTTGTTGTCTGCAATCAGTGTGCTTCTATGAATACTCCCTTCTCTTGCATTATTTCGCCTCCTTAGTGCAAAGAACTATAAACGTTTTTTATGTATTGTGCGTCGTTTTAGTTCTCTTTTGAAAAAATAACATAGTCAAGCTGTTGTCTCTAGATCTGAAAGTGTCATAGCTATCATTTTCAGTTTTAGAAAACAATCACATTGTTTAAGATAGTTGATTATATGGTTATCATTGCATAAGACTTGATTTACTAGTTTTAAAGTGTCGAAAAGCAATTTCCATTTCAAAATCGCAAAGTGTCTCTCTCGTTTTCACTTCGTTTTGAAAAAGAAATGTTGTTGAGTACAGTCGCTTTAAAAGTATTTTAGTTTTGCACATAGTTTTCTTAGTGTCATTTACACATTAAGGGAACTAAAAACCAATACATGCATGTGCATTTGCATCTTGAATGCTTGGCTTGATTTAGGACTGTGCATATTAGCATGTGCTATGTGCTCTGTGAAGAAAATATGCTTGACTTTCTTCCCCTTAGTAGCTAGGATTTTCATTGCTGAAAGAAGATAAAACGTCTATTTATCATCTTAGACTGCATTTAGGAATTTTACATACATCACATGGTGAACCTGAAAGGCAAACTGCTAAGAAATATCAACTTAAAATAAATCTCAATGAATCTAACAACTCTTTGGAACTTAACGCAACATCTAGAGGTCTAGGCTAGAGACGTATTCCGGCATCGTAAAGCCTAGTAACTATCGCTTTCAGTGCTGGTTGGGTGATTCCTCCACTCTGAGACGATAAGTGCCAGTACGGACCTGTGATCCCATGTACCGTCGCGTATATATTGGGATACCACTATAGGCTACATCCTTTATCCTTAGGAAGCCGTGTCTGCCACCCTATCGATCGTAATGCATCGAACACAGCATTCAGGAAGACTGACTGTCGTACCATAAAATGTATTCTGCAATTTTATGATTGGTTTGGTAATCCTCTCTGCCTAGATCTCTAGAGAAGTCCATTTTGCTCCTTTTCAGCCTCCTTAACGGAAAAGGTCCTCTGAGCGCTTGTCACTTCAAGCTCAATAAAAATTGAAGGCGACTAGAGTCATCTTTTGTTTTTTCTCAACTCTTTAAAATTGAAAAAACAAGTTGTGTCAAAGCATCTAAAATTCATTTAATTCAGAAAACATTTTCCCCTTTTTATTTTGAGTTGATCAAGTAATCCGCAATCGTGGAAGAAAGTCAATCAAAACCTCGTCGTTCATGGAGACTTACGAGTCAACCATCGTTGACTCTGGAAGCAAAGCCATTCCAGACGAAGTGAACTCGTTTAACCAGGTCAAAGTCCCCTAGGTCGGTTGGAGCAAGCACTCCAACATCCTCAGAGACTCCGGTTACTCCGAACATTTCTAGAATCCCTACCTCTACAGAAGAAATTCCGCAACAGTAATAGGACATTACAACTTATCCTAGTCTGACGGTCAACACTTCTATTTTTGAATCAGTTCCATCTACAGTCGATTCAAAATGTGTTACTCCCCAACCATCTGCTACTGCAAAACTTACATCTTCTTCGGCACCAGAAATATTTTACGGACCTGACGGTCTGCCTCTTCCTCCTGGATTGATTTCCATAGAAGAGATTGTGGAAGATCCTACGTCTAGCACTCCAACGCAACTTGGAGCTGGGATCACTCTATATCCTTCTTCATCAGAAAATATTCACCCGCCCTTGGAAGTTCCTGAAGGATCGTTGAGGAATCTTTTGGATAGACTTAACATGTCTGAACAACCTTCAACATCAAGGACTGTGTCACTCGACACAGCAACAGTGGAAACCCCTTCTGGTATTCCGACAATGTTTGCCGGCGTGCCATCTATCCCAACCATTTTTTAATCACTGGATGGAGTCCATCCTGGGACTATTTCGATAGTATGGACTATTCTTGTTGTTCGTCCGGAATTATATCTGGAATCTCTTACATTGAGTCTCGACAAATTGATCCATCACAAGGTCAATTTGGAAAACTGGTCCCCAAAGGCAAATTATTCCTTTGAGCACTGGATTACCATCGTTTGGAGGGCCATATACCCTTTCATTGTCTTCCCCAAAAGGACAACCATGCGTGAGTTCGCAACAAAATTTGGGTTATTCTGGAATCACAACTAATGGTTGGGTACCAGTTCTGTCTCAACAACCAAGAGTTGTAGGCTCAATACAACAAAGTTCACCTATGACAAACATTCCCACTACACTAGCTATTGTGGCTGTATCGCAAGTACAAGCGTTACCAATTGTATGCCAACCTCAAGTTTTGCAGGTGGCGATACAACAATCTCTTATACCTCCGACACAACCACAATCACCAACTAGTGGAATGGCACAGGTTCAAATGGGGAACCCCAACCCTAATATTGGTCAAACAGTCAGTGCTGGACAACAGTCCATGGCTTCACAACCATGGCTGGTAATACCATCAACTGCAATTTCAGCAAGCTTACCAAGGATATCAGCAACAGGTTTTTGCGAGTAATGGGCAGCAGTATCAACCATATCATAATAGTTATGCCCATCAACCTTACCAAAGTTACCAACATCAAATGCATTATGTTGGTTTGCAAAGACCGACTACTCAAACAATTTCGTCTTATCCTGGGTATGCTCAACCAAGCCTAAATCAACAGTTGCCCTTCGTGGCAACTCTAGAGTTACCAGATCTAAGTCGACTAACCAACGATCCAATTGCCTATGCCCCTTGGTGGTCGACGATCCCGCATAAACTTCCGTCGAATATTGCTAAATTCAATGGAAATTCGGGTGAAGACCCATCGAATCATGTGATAACCTTTCATCTATGGTGTTCGTCAAACACTCTCAATGATGATTTGATTAGGCTTTGCCTCTTTCAGCGCACATTAACTGGTCCGGCAACAAATTCATATATCGAACTTCCTAGAGCTTCATTTGATAACTTTAGTACCCTAGCCACAACCTTTTTAACCCATTTTCAATTACCTATCAGGTACGAAATAGGAACTGAGCTGCTTACCAATTTCAAACAAACAATAGCCACTCACATATCCGATCATATTCATGAGTGGCGGCGTCATCGCAAAATGGTAAAAACATATGTTCCTGATCAGCTATTGGCTGAATGGTTTATTAAGTCAGTGTTACCCGCTATTACAGAAGATGTGGCAAAAGGGGGAGTCGTCATTGAAGAGAAAGTCATTTCTCGTGCACAATATCTATACTTGATCTATACTCAGTCTGGCACGCTCTACGATAAAATCCCTGACGCTCCTAGACCAGAATTCTCCGTCCCTCCGCCTCCTAAATCAAACAAGGACTCTCATGTCGATGATGGTGTGATAGGCACGACAAGCACTAAAACCACAAAGGCCACATCCAAAAAGGCCCGCACGGTTTCGAGTCAAGATGCAAATGAAGAAATTCTACCCTCAGAAGTAAATGTTGTGTCAACAGACAAAGGCAAAGAAACCAAGCAACCAGGAGGCAAGAAGAAAAAACAAGGGAGGAAGAAAAGCCAGGGAGACTCATCTCCTAGGAAACCTTCTGCAAACCCTTCTGGGAATGTGAAACCCAAAACTCCATGTCATATATGTGACGAGGATCACTGGACATGGGACTATCCATTTAAAGAAGAACTTAGAAAATCTTTCAAAAGTTCAAAAATTTCGGCTATATTGACTGATCCGTTTCCAAACCCAGGAACGAATATGGTTGCTAACAAAAATACTTCCCCGTCCCAAGTACTAATGTTGTTAGTCTCGAAAAAACTGAATGACACTCTTATAAAGATAAGGAGTAAAGATTACGGGAATCCGTAGATGTTGAACAACAAGGACAATGAACAACCTAGTAGTTCAACAATGACTTCAACAGAAGTCGTGCCACCATCATTCCTGAATTAACAATAAAACTGCCAAAGGGAGTAGTACACAAATCGACGTTTAATCCTCGTGCCTAAGTAGCACAGCACTATAATATAGTGGAGGATTTAGCCCAATCGCCATCCGCAATGTCGTCCCTTGAAGTGCTGCAAAATTGCCCCTCTCAAAAGCAGGATTTATTGTCAGCAATAGGTGGGATTGACCCAACGGATTCCAATCTTGTATATTTTAATCATAAAGGATACGACCCTCAATTACCAGCTCAACTAGCTTTCCTCATTCAAGTGAAAGCCTTCAACAAAACTGTTCATAGAGCAATTATTGATGAGGGGGCATCCACATGTATCATGTCGATGAGTTGCTGGAAAACTCTGGGGTCTCCCTCCTTGTCGTGATCATCAACAACGTTAAAAGCATTTGATGGATGAATGTACCCCCCATATGGGATACTAAGTAACTTACAAGTCAAACTTGGGGGCAAAACAGTAGAGCTCGATGTTGAAATCATCGACGGAAATCTTGACTACAACATCCTATTGGGAAGACCCTGGATATATGCCATGGCGCCTGTTGTGTCGACTTACTTTAGGAAAATTGCATTTCCTTCCCAAGGAGGAATTGCAATCATCGACCAACAAAATTTTCTCCCCAACAGTTCGCAAGTTACAGGAAGCATCCCAATGATCCACGGAAGCCCTAGCATGCTTCATAATATCGAAGTAGGCCTACTAAAATACCCTACATTAATGGGAACCTTTACCCTACCGCCTCCTACCAATTTGGTTGAAGTGGCTAATGTAGGAACCTGGAATATGATATCTTCCACTCAAAAGATATCAGAAAGCGATGTTAAAATGGACCATTCGCAGGTTTTGCCTCTAACCCCACCGGAAATATTATAGCAATCAATGTTCTCAGCATGGGAGGCAAACCAGCATCAACGCTCGTCAAGCGTTTGGATAGATAGGTCTAAGGAATATGGCACCCCTTCAGATCCTAGGTCACAAGTACACCTTGCAGATGAAGGAATCATTCAATCAATGATGATCAATGGGGCACCATGGGAAGATCACCACCATCGTTCCCATCTTCCGACTTGTAAAGAAGATAATTCCAGCGACCTACAACATCCTTCAGTATTTGACTTTCTGATGAATACTGTAAACACGGTGGATTCCGAAAGAAACCTATCCAATATTGAAGAGACTATTGCCATAAACATCTCGACCAAAACAGATGTTGTAGAGAACATTCATGTTGGCAAATATTGTTCTTCTTCCGAACTAGAAATATATAGCACTCTCTTTCGCAAGTTTAGAGATGTATTTGCTTGGTCATACGATGAAATGCTAGGTATCTACTCGAGCATAGTTGAACACGAGATTAAGATGTATCCAAATGTCAAACTAGTATGACAACAGCTAAGACAGGTGCACCCCAAGAAAGTCATTGCCATTAAGGCGGAAGTCGAAAAACTCCTCCATGCTGGTTTCATTTACCCCGTTCCTCTAACCGATTGGGTATCGAATATTATTCCTATTATGAAAAAACAAGGAATGATTAGAGTGTGCGTTGATTATAGGGATATAAATCAATCATTTCCAAAAGACAACTACCCTACACCCTTTATCGACCAAAGTATTGATGAATGCACCGGTTGTGAAATCTTTTCATTCATGGATGGATTTTCTGGGTATAATCAAATAAATATTCACCCACAGGACTAGTCAAAGACTGCATTCATTTTTCCGTGGGGCACATTCGCATATCAAGAATGCAGGGGTGAATTTTCAGAGAGCAATGAACTATGCTTTCCACGACATCAAAAACATCGTTCAACCTTAACTCGACGATCTCCCAGCTCATTCGCGGAAGTGGACTGATCATCCGCGCCATTTGATAGCAATATTTCTATGTTGCCGACACTACAAGATAAGACTCAATCCGCACAAATGTGTGTTTTGTGTCAGTTATGGTCGTTTACTTGGCTTCGTTGTCTCAAAGGATGGGATTCGTCTCAACCCTTGCAAGGTTCAGGCAATCATTGATTTGCCTCCACCTTCAAGCCTGCTTCAGATTCAGAAACTCCAAGGGAAAGCAAATTTCCTCAGGAGGTTCATTCCAAATTACGCTGAACTAGCTAAAGGTTATACCTGTTTATTGAAAAAGGATGTACCCTTCATTTCGGATCAGGTCGCGCAAGCCTCCTTTGACACTCTAAAGAACTCTCTAATACAAGAGTCATTAATGTATGCTCTTGATTACCAAAAAGACTTTAACTTGTATTTGGCTGTAGCAGATACGACCATAGCAATGGTCTTAGTTCAAGAAGACAATGGAATTGAACATCCTGTATATTATTTAAGCCGAAACTTAAATGATACGGAAACGAAATACTCCTACATTGAAAAGCTAGCCCTCGCAGCTGTTCAAGCAATATAGAGATTTCGACACTACGTCCTCTTTAGGAAAACTACCATTTTGTCATATTGCAACCCCATGACTTATATATTTTCATGACAGTTGATGGGGGAAAGTATTCGAAATGGATAGTGATTCTCCAAGAGTTTGATTTGGAATTTAAAAGATCCAAATCAAAGAACGCACTGGTATTCGCGGAGTTACTATGTGATCTCCCATCGTTGTCCAACGATGCAACATCCGAAGAAGCAATCGTGGATGAAAATTTGTTTCTGATATCTTCAAGTGATTTGTGGTATGGATATATAATCATTTATCTCCAGATGCAAACATACAGGTCTAATACCTCACACTCCGAACAACGACGTATTCGATACCAAGCAAAGGACTACGTGATCATAGGTGATACTCTTTACCGTCATGGTATCGGTACCGTCCTACGGAGGTGCCTCACCCTTGAGGAGGCCGAAAAAGTCTTGAAAGGCTGCCATTCAGGCGCATGTGGGGGGCATCAATCTGGTTATGCTACGGCGCAAAAAATTTTGCGAGCAGGATACTTCTGGCCAACAATGTTCAAAGATTGCATAACCGCAGTTAGAAGTTGTCATGCTTGCCAAATTTTCAATAGAAAAACCAGAAAACCACCCACACCACTGCAGCCAGTAGTAGCTGTTGGACCATTCACAAAATGGGGCATAGATTTCATGACATGTAACCCCACCTCGACAGGGGGGCATGGGTACATAATAGTCACAGTGGACTATTTTACCAAATGGGCCGAGGTGATGCCTACATTAAACAACAGCGGAGAAATGGCTAGCCTTACCTTTTTCAATCACGTAGTTTCTAGATTTAGCGTTCCACAGGCCATAGTCACAGATCATGGATCGCATTTTCGCAATCACATGATGGTTGAGTTGGCTGCCAAATTAGGATTGTCCCATGACAGCTCTACTCCGTACTATTCGCAAGCTAAAGGACAAGTTGAAGCGATCAACAAAGTCCTAAAGTGCATGCTGTAAAGGATGATCGGATCCCACAAATGGGATTGGCACCTAATCATGTACTCGACCTTGTGCACATACCAGACATCGGGAAGAAATGCAACTGGATTCACACATTTTCAATTGGTGTATAGTCTCGAAGCAATCTTACTGGTCCAATGTGAAATCTCATCCCTCAAACTCGCAGTCAATCTTCTCCCCGGAACCTCAGAAGAAGAGGCTCGTTTCTTGGAATTAATCCATTTGGATGAAACCCGTCGTGATGCAGCTTCGACTAACGAGGCTCATAAGAAATGATTCAAGGCAGAGTTTGACAAGAATGTCAAACCTTGCGTCTTCTCAGAGGGTGACTTGGTATTACTTTATGACCAGGAATCCGATAAATTGGGAGCAGGAAAATTCAAATCGTTATGGATGGCTCCCTATATTTTTAAACGAATATTAGCAAAAGGAGCCTACAAGTTGATGGACTATGATGGGATTCCACTAGCACAACCTCGCAACAGGTTGTACCTCAAGCGCTACTATGCTTGATCGCGCATAGTAGTCCTCGTGCTTTTGTTACATTTTTGTTTTCGCCAAGAGAATTTAATTTGGTTAAGTAATCCACTTTTTTCATTCATTGCAGATGTCAAACCTACTGGAATCATTCGTTGGATATGCCGACGGAGCAAGTCGTAGCTCGCGGAATCTGTCTTCTGTGGAATGGGCCATTTTCAATCCCAACGGTGAGTTAGTATGTTTTAGAGGAGTATGTATTGGTCGGTCCATGAACAATATTGCTGAGTACAACGCATTAATAGACTCCTTTCTGATGCAATCGCACATGGTATATGCCGACTTTTCGTCAGGCTAGACTCACAGCTCATCATTCTACAACTCATCGGCATCTATGCTGTACGAAATCCAGCCATCTATCGCATGTTCCTAAGGGTCAAAATTTTGGAAAGACAGTTTGATTTCATCCAATATCAGCATATTTCCAGAAGTTTAAACACATTAACAGACTCATTGGCAAATTATGTGTTAGTTAGACATTTGCGACATTTATAAAAAGAAGCATCACATCAATATATGTAGCAGGATCATGTAACTGAACCAAAATAAAGCTCCGAAAATCAAAAATATATTCCATAAACTGTTTATGGTCTGTACGTGATGTTCTGTAACCAAGACAAAATTGGTCAAATGAACCAAGACTCAAAAATTCTAGGGGGCACCCTAGCCTAATGGTGCTGATGATAACAGGTCACTACACGTGCAATCATGCGTAAGAGCCTAGTCCATTGACTCAGCACTCCAGTAGTATGACGCTGCAACCACAAAGGCAGCTCATTAGTCCTCACGTCTAGGATGCCAAGCGTAAGACCCTCAACCTGGTCCTGTAGTGCTGAAAGAGTCTCGGCCACGTCAAGGTCGTGAAGGATAGCCCTCCCAACCGCTTCTCCTGATGGAGCGACCACTGGGTCTCTACGGCGCGCTGCTAGTCGAACTGGGCCAACATCTGCATGAGCACATGAGTTTTGATTAGTCTTGATTAGAAGAATATAAGAACATTATAAACAACAATGAACAGAGATATGGTCAAAAGAAAATTACCCATGACACCCCATTTCTCTCCAACTAGCAGCACCAAATCTGGATCACCGACGAAATCCATACCAGCATATGGGAACCTAGCATAGACCATCTCCTGACGATCGAACTACTCAAAGAAGGTCTCAGAGAATGAAATCTGGGGCTGGCCAGCATGCTGAGACATGAGATCAACCCGTCTCTGCATCTGTGGTTCTATCGGTGGAGGTAGGCCAAATGATATGTATTGTGGCTGCATCAGTGGGATTCGCTCGAAGGCAAAAGCGGTCAAAATGGAACCATAACCAAAGTTCTTAGATCTACCACTCTTCATTTTGGTCAACTTTTCCTTCATCACAGAAAGTACTACATCACACCAATTGAAT
Organism: Pinus taeda; assembly: GCA_000404065.3. Taxonomy (NCBI): domain Eukaryota; kingdom Viridiplantae; phylum Streptophyta; class Pinopsida; order Pinales; family Pinaceae; genus Pinus; species Pinus taeda. The sequence continues at coordinate 54,593 of APFE030044417.1, read as the reverse complement.
ACCTTTGGTTCAAGGCATTCCAGAGCATACTGCATATAAGATCTGTTCGCTATATGGAGAGGAGAACTACCAGCCAGTCTAGCGAAAGTAAAGAGGATGGTCCACAAGCGCCGGTCAGTGACATCTCAGATGTTGATCTTATCATCCGCACTCAGTTGAGATCCCTCTCTGTAATGCCAGTGAATGTACTCCCTTACAGACTCACCCCCATGGACTGAACCTGATAAAGAGAGAGGGGCGTCGTGCCTCGACAAGCCGGTCAGAAAATAAATGTCCACCACTGTCAAGGGGATCAATTTTCCCCTAATCTGGAATACTTGGTTGATAGGATCCCATGAATTGATGAAATACTGCAACAAACTAATTTGTTGCCTCATGCTCGAGATATGGAAAAACTTCAACAAGCCACAGTTCCATAATGCAGTTACTGTGCCCGGATTATGTAAAGCAACAACATCCTCTTCTTCATGCTCGCGTTCTCACCATGTCAAAACCATTTTCCTTTGATGAATCTTTGAAAAACAAACAAGGGAAGATTCAGGATCTTCATTTAGTGAAAACAGGCAAAAATTTCATGAGGAAACTATGCAAAAATTTTCCTCCCTGCGCCCATCGCACCCCAACAAGTGTTCTAGGAGCGATGCATACTGACTAGTCAGTGGAGATATCAGTATGCATCACATCTTTCGACTAAGGAAGGGTGCGGTGATCCTAGGGCGAGTTCTTCAAACCCCAAGGGCTCAACAAAATAGGGAAATGAGCTCAAAATCCAAAATGAAAGGCATGAAATGGAAGAGCACAAGTTTAGCTCCTTCTTGGTCTGAACAGCGTCGAGAATCGTCCACACAATCTCCCGAAATCCGCTGGTGAAAATCAGGGGGGAAAAGCACCTCCAGAGCTCCAACAAACCAAATTCAAATGAAATGGAAAAATGAGAGGTAAAAAATCACTTTTAATTTACTATGCACGTAATTCAAGTAAAATATTAGTGTTTTGACTCATTTGTCATACATATGTTTTCATTTCTAATCAGTTTGATGAAGCAGATGAACAGGTAGTACTATCTTTGAAAGAACAGCATGTTGGGGGTAAATCGAAAAATCAATGACCATCATGGCGAGCAATGTTGTCGCAAAGTTCAAGCTCCTTAAAAAATAAACTCTCCACGAGCAGTTTTAGCGCATAGTTCATGCTCGTTAAAAAATAAACATAAGTCATGAGCAAGTGTTTCTCCCTGTGTTTAAGCTCATTAAAAAATGAATGGGTAAGTAACCATCGTGAATGTCTTATCGCCAGCTTTTGAGCCTTGGTCATGTTCTCGCCATCACCTCCACTCTGTTTTAGCCGATCATTCACCCCCATATGATTGTTTACCCCTTCGAGCAACATCTGCGAAGAGTGACTCTGCTAGCCATCCTTGTAACACTGCCGTGATTGGAAAATTCCAAACCTTACCTGGAATCAGCTGCTACCCGAAACCATCACTCGTTCCTCGAAGACGAGTCTTCTTTTAGCCTTTCACCTGCTCATTAAATATGAAATTTTTCCAAGCGATTTGCCTTCTCCGGCTCGTTTAATGGGCATCAGGAAGTGTTTTCCTCCTCTAGATTTAATCTTTTGGACCTGAGGGATTATTACACAAAATATCGAGCGCTTGCTGTTCGGCTCGTTAAAACTATCGAAATCATTCCTTTTGTATTATTTACGCTTTTTCGACTTAAGGGATTATCAACAAAAAATAGAATCTTCAGAGTCTTCTTTCCATTTCTTTCAGACTCTCTAAATTGATAAGAGTCGATTTATCTTTGTCATTAAACTTGTTAAACTAATAGCGAAAACTCATCCAACAGATGAGAGAAGTTTCACTGTCGCTAGCTTGATAAAATATAGTGACAGGTTTCGGCGAAGGGCAGATTATAGAACGAGCATATGTTATCCTCCTCAAGATTGACAAAAATAAAGAGGTACTGGTCAACAATGACTGGGGAAAATTGGGAAGAAAACAAGAAGAAACTGTATTGGTAGCAAGTCACTCTTGAACATGACACTTTCCTTCCGCATCCATACCAGGTTGGGTTGTTCCGTCCACTGGTCCTCACTATTGGTCTGTCACACCGTCCATCTCTGGGGTTAATGCTACCAATCCATCATTAGTGTTGCCAATATTTTCAAGAGAATTCATTCAGACAATTCACCTGAGTCTCACCCACTACAATTCATTCATGCTTCATTCCTTCATGACCGCCACCCTGAACCCTCATATCGTCAGTTTGTTTTCACCTCCAAAATCATTTGCTTCGTTTCGTGTCGTTGATGTGGGATTCATTAAGGCCCTCCTGTGACAGGTCACTTCTTGTCAACATCATCTCATTATCCAAGAAGTTCACTTAGGAACAACCCTTTCAGTACTTTGAAGCTTGCATGCCTCAATGGCAAGTTTCTCACTTTCAACAATAGCTTTACATCAATGACCTTCGAACGAGAGATTTTGCGTGGTGTTCGACGCCAAGTCCCTTTTTCACACCACGTAGATTGTACTGTAGTACCTTGAGGGTCATTTTCATTATTGGTGATTCCTCTCACGCCTGTTAACAGCTTACATCATTAGCTGGTAATCAGGTGATGTTTTTCCATGTTCGACTCCAAAAACATTTTTCAGATGGATCGACTTGTACTCCGAGTGAATATTGGCCGAGTTTGAAGACCCCGGATCTAGTTTCATCCATCCGGGCTGCGATATATTCAGGAATACAAAAACATCCAATATACATCATTGTCGAATAGATGATCATCCAAATCAAAGGATGATGTGTCCATATCATCAGTCTGTCACACAGACGATCGTCTGTCCTATGTACATGAAAATGAGTTTATAAAGCTGAGCATGGGAGTGCCCACCTCAGCTAGATCATGAAAACATGTTGTCATAAAATGTATTGTATTGTATCTTATTACAGGTCACCTCCCAGCTCAGAAAAACTTCAGATCCTCATAGTAGAGCATTTCACCCGACATCAAAAACGATTAACGACCCCATGCTTTAGGGGGCAAATGTTATAGAAATTTTTGGGCACTTCAACCCCAATCACAGATTTCCATAAACTGAGGGCTCTAAAGTCCCTAAAAGGGTTGCTTCACTGCCTAAAGGAACAAGGTCAACTGATTGCATCATCTCCCAGAAGTTTTCCACTAAAAACTGCTCATAAATAGTCAAAACTGGACCATACTAAAAGCTCCATGTAGGGGGTGCGATGCATATCACCTTCCCAATGTACAGGGTGTGATGCATATTATTTTGCTCCCTTATAGGGTGCGATGGTCAGGAAAGGAAAAATGGCAGGGACCAAAATGCGAGGTGGAAAATCATGGAATCTTCCAGAAGCTTCCCCTCTGACACTTGCCACTCCATTTTTGACCAGGGATGAGTAAGAGATCTTCATTCTCCAAGTGGAAACAGGAACTATCAGAGAGAAGACACTAATCAAGATCCCAAAAGATGACTCACCTCTCTGTAATCATCTATCTATGGATCCCTCATCATTGAGATCCAGAGGCTGGAATTTTGTAATGTATAGAGAAGTGTTGTCAGTATTCTTGTATACATTCATAGTGTTGGGTGATTTTGCTTTGCTTGAGGTTAAATAAGGTCTTCTTAGTTGGAGGATGATGCTGGGTCAAAGCTGCTCATAGTTGTAATCCTCTTGGTACTTTTATCTGAATAAAGCTATTCTTGTTTCCTTCCATGTCCTGGTGTATTTTCTTATATGTGCTTGTATATGGTTAATGTACATCTGATCCTACATTATTTGTGAATTTAGATCCTTGTTTCTTACATAGCAGTATGTTGCTATGACTCTATAGGTCCCTTTTGAAGCTGAGCAGACAAAGAGAAAGCAGCAAAACTCTATCAAGAAGGAGAGGGAATCGAGCACAAGACTTAGGTTGGCCCTCTTGGTTCTCCTCTCATCTATTTTCATAAAAGGAATCAACGGTAGACTTTGATTGTTTGTTTCTAAGATAGCCACACATCTTAGTGGGAATAGCAGCATCCATGTGGACACTATTCCCGTATAACATACCTACAACTCGAGAGGGCTCTCTCTTTGTAGTCTAGCTTTGTTTTGAAGTATCTTAGGCTAGTTATGAAGCACAAGTTTTTGTTTGATGTTTGGAAGGTGACATTCAATAGAATAAGGCAATAATTTAAGGGAAGTTTAGACCATTGGGTTGATGGAGTCTAATGGAAATGAACCTCTTGGATGGTTTCTTTGGTAATAATACAACTATAGAGTAAGATAATTAAACACAGAAAACCTTGAAGCTGAAATAAGATGAAATGAAGTCAAGAAATGAAAGGAAATCAAGAATCTTTCATTATGTTAACTTAGGGAAATTGTATAAACATTATCAGGAAGCAGTTAAGAATTCCTTGATGATATTCAGAGTGAAAGAACCATGGAGACAAGAGCAATCATGAATTCTTGCCTATGCTAGTCCGGTGGAAAACATGCAAAATTACAGGAATTGAACACAAAGTACAACAAAGTAAATTCTGGGTTATTCTTCTTTCCTGTAACTTAGAACATGATATTTAGATGATAAGTAAGACACAAATACAATGAAATAAGAGTACAGAAAACTTATTGATCCATGTATTAACATGAGAATTCTACAATATATCCTTTTGCCATCGATTCCACAATAGTAAGCTCACCAAGAAAGCATTCCAACAATTTTTACTTTTGAAGAGTTCTCAAAACATACAGCGCAGGTCCAAAATGATATTCACCAGCCAACAATAATACATCTCTTTAGCAAGTATTTATAGAGGTTTACAAAATATCGCGTAGGGAAATATCTAGACATAAACTTATCCATCTACTCTGACAGAAGCAATAACTAATGTAGGAAAAAATTGTGCAACAATAACTGAGGAAATAAATGTGCTTTACTAGTTGTTGTAGGTGTCCTATTTGTTGTTGACTCTTTGACTCTGATAGTCGGTTGATGACTGCTTTGCTGATGTGATATCCTAGCGTGTTGTGCTTTGCCACCTGTGTTTGAGCCTGTTTATCTTGGCATGAATCTTCTCCTCGGCTGATTTGATTTTCCGATAGCAGAGCCATATAATGCAACTCGCTTGTTATGCAGACAATTTACAAGAAGAGAATCAAAACTACTTTAAGATCTCAAGCATACTTTGCCACCACTGATCTGTTGGTAATTGATGTTTTCTTAATTTGAATAATGTATCATCAGCTTTAGTGTATGTGTAATAATTTGGCCAGACTGGAGAGATATGCGCTATCTCATGCTCAATGTAAAACAAGTCTTCCAGTTTATCATACAAACTTTGTCCAGAGGGAAGGCGCTGTCTCTTCTGAGCCACTTAATGATGTTGTAATCTGATTTTGTACATAAGTATTTAGCCTGTGTGCCTATTGTTCATGTTTTAATAACCTCCTAGTGCTAGTGACTAGGCTGGGTAAACCTTTGCTCTGTAATACTGAAATTTTCTGTCTGAAGGCACTTACCTCTGTCTACATTTCTTGAAATTTTCTTTCTATAGTTTGAACAAAATTTCTCATGGTCAGCACCTTCTTGACTCTTACAATAGTCTTTGTCCTGTTCTGAGTGTTTAGAGCTACTAGCTGCTCACCAATACGAGTATTCAAAAAATGAATCAATATATTGGCTTGCTTAGGCTTATTTGCCAATAATGCTCTGGCCTTTTCAATTTCATATTGAGCTACCCCCATCAATTCTATCTAGTCAAAAATAGTTTGTATTGTTGTCCATTGATCAACAATAGCTTGGCCAATCTTATTCCACAAAATTGTTTTTATTTCTGCCAGGGTTCTATTGAGAGTGAGGTCCTTCTCCAAGGCATTTATTTTTTTCTCTAGGGCCTTTACTTCCCTAGTATTCTCTGGAACAGTCATCTTTGATTTGTCATAACTAGCCTCAATTTTGGCTAGTTTTTCCTTGGTTTCCTTCATTTCTGCCATCTGTAATTCCAAAGCCTTGATTTCTTTCATCATACCTTCCATGCTTAAACTGGCCTCTTGCAATGCACATGTTGTAGCTGTTGTTGAAGTTGAGGCACCTATTTTTGAAGCTGGATCCAGGGGAGGTGTTGTTGTAGTGACTATTGTAGGAGGAGCTATGATGATTGGAGCTGTTTGGGATGGTTGAGGGGCCAACTCTGGCTATTTCCCTTGTTGAGCCTCTTCCAATGCTTTTTCTGTATCCAATAGCCTTTGGCTCATCCTCATAAGCAGGCTGACCACATCCTCTACTTCCTGTTGTTGTGCCACCTCTGTAGTTTGAGGATGTATGGTAGCTGGCAGCTTTAATTTTCTTCTCAGGGTTGCTATGTCCTCCTCCTTTTTCCTGATCAAGGCCTATGCGCCTTTGGGATCCTTGGGATCATGTCCCAACACTATAATAATCTCTTCCAAGGATTTTATCCTATTATCCTTGGCCAATGAGGAGGCTTTCTCCAGCTCTATTTCGACAGAAGTATTATACAAAGAATTCTGCAATCTATGGGCCATTAGAGCCTTGTTTGCTATGGTGGAGTATACCATTTCTCTAGCCTGTTTATGCAACTCATTCTGGTCTATTGGATGGATGTCTTTGGCCAGGACCTCCAGATTGGTTCTAATATAGTCTGCAGCTAAGTATGGCTATTGTACTGTGGGTCTGAAGTGACTAAGAGTCATCTTCCCTGCTTGCATGTCATAGGCTGCCATCAGCCTTTGTTGATTTGTAGCAGCGATTCTCATTAATTGATTGTAAAGCTCAAACCTTATTGGCTCGTTTCTAGCTTTGATCTCAGTGAATTCTCATTTGATATCCGAGCCCTACCTAGTTTGCTATTTGAAGGATGAAACCTCCCCACCTGGTTGTCTCTCTTGCTCCTGCTGAAAGGAGCTGGCCGATGTTTCCAAAATAGGAGGGATCTACTGTTCAGAAGTTCCCTCACCTCTGATATTGCCTGTGGTTTCTTCAGTAATTTCCTCCTCGGAATAAGGGTTTAGCCTATGTCTTTTCTCACCTCACTGATCTGTGGATGCCCCTGTAGGTGTTTCTTCCGTTCTGTCCCTCTTTTTAGCTCTTTCCTCATTATGAGGGGTTTGCAATACAGGGATCTTAGCTGCTTTTTGTTGCGTTGAAGGGCCTTGTTCTTGATCCTTTTCCTGATTTGTGGATGGTTTCTCTTCCATTGTACTTTTCTGTTCTGAATGCTCAATTTCTTTGCCTTTCCCTGCAGGTGAAATGGCTTCTTTAGCTTGTTGTTGTGGAGGTGTAGCAGCTGATGTGCTTGCTCCAATATGTTGAGGCTATGTGAAGGTGACCTGTACAAAATATTCCAAGTCAATTCTTTTCTCATGTTCTTTCATATATTTTTCTAATCTTTCTTCTTCAGTAAGCTCTTCATCATCTAATGTGCCCTCTACCCATTCTTGTTGATTAGCATATTGTTCAATGTAGGGGATTGGCTAGTGCACATATCTTGAAAGCCTGTGTTTGATTCTTCAAAGGCTTATGAAATATTCAGGGTCATATGGTGCCCAAAAGAAGCTTTGTTTCAACATGAGCCCCTCCCTTAGCATATTGTCTACATCCTTCCAGGCTTCTTCCCTTTTATTGAAAACAAAGGGACCCAATTGATGTCTGATTTTAAGTTATGCTTTCTTTTTTTTCCCATGAAAATGAGTCAAATCTGCACTACTGAACTGCCTGAAATATTCTAAGGGAAAAAGTCTCATGGGGACATATCTTGGCAGTTTATAGGGAGGAAAATCACACCAATAAATTCTGATCACTGTGTGGTTCTGGTAGAAGTACCAATCACCAATGTTGTAGCCCTTTGAAAGATGTAAGATTCTTTGCATTTCAGCAGTGAGCCTACCAGGGGGAGTCATCATCAGTAGGCAAGTGGCTAGGTAGATGAACATGTCCACAAACTCACAATATGTTTTGGGAGAGAGGTGGACTTCATGGAAAACTGAGGTCCAGAAGATAACAGATCTTCTCTCTCCTTTTGAGTCCAGTCTCTTGAGAGGAACTTTGAAACTATCAGGGTGATAGTACAGCAGCAGATGGTAAATGTAGGAGGTATACGTAAACACTCTTTCTCTCTCCATCATCATGAATTTCTCATGTATTTTGTTTGCTATGAAGGTGGCATAGTCATACATGACAGCAGGGGGTTGTCCTGGAGTGAACATGGTTAATAGCAGAAACACAGTTTCATCCACAAATTCTTCGGTTTTGCATCCTAGAATGTAGGAAATCATATCTACCAGCAGCCTGCCTGTTTCATTAAATGAGACATGATGATACGGTGGATGATGATCAGACTGGCACTGTGGTTCCATAAACAACTGACCTACCCTTGATATTTCTGAACTAGAGAGCTTTGCACCCTTATCAAGCAGAAGTTTCATTGTAAGAGGAACCAGAGGCTGAGGTGGCTCAAAGTTTAGCATTTCATTTATGGATTGAGGAGTGATGTAGAACAACACAAACCCATCTGGAGTGATAATTGCTCTCTGTGTGGGGTCATAGTTTGCATGACACAGATGAATGAAGTCAGGTAGCACATTGACTGATGGGAGGTAGTAGATGGGCATACTAGATTGCTAGATTCCCAAGATACCAGTGTTGTTTCTATGATTATTACTGAAGTGACACATAGTTTTAAGGTGAGACTTGACGCCCATCATATCCTTGATCTGGAAGTCCCTGTCTGCCAAAGGTAACCACTCTAAATCCATGTGTGGAGCATTCAAAGGAGCAATGTTGAGAGCCACTAGAGCCTCCATCTTTCAACTGTTTGTATTGTGATTGTAATCTAGGTGTATGAAGCAACTGGTGACAGGACTCAGGCTCTGAGGCTATTATCATAAGTATGGAGATTGATTTTTATATCAAACTGACCTCACTGTATAATCTTATAGTTTAGACCAATTGTTGCAGAATCTGGAAGGGTTTTTTCAAATGAATCAACTGGTTTATAGGTTATGTGAGCAGAATACAGTGGAAATTGGCTTGGATTCGACCGAAGGAGTGAAATTTTGTAGAGGGAAGTGGGAATTGAGGAATTCCCTTTAGAAAATAGGAGAAAATAGAAGAAACAGGGTGCTTGAAATTTTGGTTCAGTATTTGGGCGGCTTTGGAGTCTCGGCCGGCGAAAAATGGGCTGGAAGAGTGTTCTTATGGCGAATTTGCAGAGGAGATGGGATTAAATTTGTAGGTTTGCTTCGAATCAATAACTTGGATAGTGAATACAAAGTGGTAAGTGATAGGTAGGAGTGCCTTTGGTTTTGAATTATAGGTGTTTAGGCAAATTTAACAGCGCATTATGGAAAAAACAGGGTTTTTAGGCGAAAATGGGTAAATACCTGTTTTTATGGCGCAGAGGGCACTTAGTAGGTATAGTTCGAGCTACGGGGTCAAGATATGGAGCCGAATTCACAGATTGGTGGACTGTGCAGCTTCTAGAGGCGGGTTGGACATAAAAATTTCATGCATGTTGTCTGCAGGTGCGCAATAGGAAATGAACAAAATAGTCGTTTTCACGACTTTTTATTGATTTTTGGACATTTTAGCGCTTTTGGCACTTTTAGCGGATGACATCATCATGATGTATTTTGGCGGGTAGTGGGTATAGAAGATGATGTGGCAGCTGACGTGTATGTTGATGTGGCACATGACATGGTGGCGGGGGGGTGATGTCAGCAGATGATGTGGCACAGTTGCAGGGCAGTGGCAGGAGACGTGGATTCAATGTCATGCGGTGACGTAGGCAGAAGGACAGAGCGGTAAGCGGTTTCCATTGGACTGCGTTTGGTACGGGGGCGGTATCTGTCAGGGGTGGCCCGATGCAATCAGAGGGCAACAGGTGTCCCATGTATGACGGTGAAACTGGCGACCATCGGGTACTAATGTACCATCGTCGGGGCGCGTCCGATATGGATCAGGACCGTCGGATCTTTGGGGGGCGATCCGACGGTGGACGGGAGGGCAATGTGACCGGGCTTTAGCAGAAAAGTGCGTACGATAAACCTTAATTTTTCAATGGTTTCGGGTAGGTTTTGAACTTTGCTTATGGGTTTTATGTATGTTCAGCGCCAAGTTATGGTTTTTCGTTCAATCAAACATTAAACGAAACCCATATAAAATGTATGCGCGCGGGGTTATTAGTATAGTTTAGGGGGGGGGTTCAACTATGGTTATTCATTTAACCTGAGGTTAAATAAACCCGACGGTTTACACATGAAAGGGCTATTATTAAATTCCCAAATGGACTTAACAATCCCCCAAAACTGTTATATGGCTATAGTTGCCAATGGGTAGGGATATTTAGATTTTTTGGGTTTTTTATATAGTTTTTGTATGATAGGGATAGGGAAATATTTTAAGGGAGCTAAAATAATAAAGTTAGATGTTAATATGTATTTATGGATTTGAAAGTGCATGGATAGATGCTAAGTTTGTAAAGTGAAAACTTAGACATAAGAAAATGAAAGGAGTATGGAATGATGATTTTTACACAAGAAACGTGGCTTCTTTCCTTAAGTAAACTCAAAGTTTAACTTAGCACTTCTCCTAGAATGAAGTGAAACAGGACTATTGGGCAGATCCCAAGGTCCTTGAGGGGATGTTAGTAAAATATTTCTAGGGAATGATGGGGAAATTAGTCATGCTTTCATTGTTCTGCAGTCCAACCACTGCCATGGTACCAATGTTATTGATGAGATGAGTCCTTCTTGACAAGACAAAAAGTATAACCTTGGTTCTGCAACCTCAAACTGCCTACTCAGCCTAATACACCTAACATTTTTTCTTCCTTTAGATTGAATGAATTTGGACTAGCAAACCCTACTTTTCTTTCTTTTCTTTTGACTGCCCTCCTATATAAATGTACCCTTATCTCTTCCAAGGGCCCAGATTAAGCAGTTGGGCTCCTTAATTTCTCTACCTATCTACTCATCTGCCAAGCTTGAACTGTTTGGACAGATATTCATTCTCTATTCTACAACAACAAATTTAAATATGGAGTGGTCCAGATTGAACTGTTGGGCCATCCATCAAGTGTGATAAGCAGCAGTGTCTTCACATTGTGAACTTGCAAAATAAGATAGCAGTGGCGTTTTGACTAGCCACTTTCTTGGTCTTTTGGTTTGGGGTTCATTTTTGCTATGTTTTCTGACCAAAACATTTTCTTGCCTTTTGATTATTCTTTTAAGGCATACCCTCTTTACATTTTTTAATTTTCTTTCTCTGTATACAAAATATGGAACCTCTACAGCATGCAAAGATGAACATATTTGGCACTTCCATAGACAATCATGAAAAATGAAACCTATTGGTATAGGAACCTAACAGTGGCTCCACTTGGGAATGGCTTTTCCTGGTGAAAAGCCAAGAACAGCAGGTCAGATAGCCTTATTCTTAGATGGCTGCTATAATTCAAAAGTTTTGTCTCCTAGAAACCAATGATCTGAATCTTTGTAGCATGTATGCAGTCCTTATGAGCCGATTTGTTGAAAATTACAGCTCTGTCTTTGTTGGTTTCTCTGAGTGCTTATTAACATCTTTATACCTCCCAAGTTTTCCTTTTGATTTCTTGTGGTTAATTCAAAATATATACCAAACTTCATGTCACTCCTTGACTTTTTCCCCGAAATCTGCTGCATCTTGTTCCTTACTTAATTGTTGTAAATGAAAACTATTGGAAATAAAAATATTTATGTACAATATACAGCTGTGTTATGTTGATCAAAGGGAATCAAAATAGCGCTTGAGCATTCGCCCATTGACTGGGCCTTCCTCAGTGTCTGTGCCATCTAAACTCTTCAAAAAATAGGTGTTGTTACCTTGTACAGCCTGAATAACAAATGGTCCCTTCCAAAGGAAATCAAATTTCCCATGTTTCCCTTTATCTTCCCTCCTGGAGTCCCATTTCAGCACTTTGTTTCCTATGAAGAAATCTTCAGCTCTTGTTCTTTTATCAAAGATCTTCTTAAGGTTATCTTGTAGTACCTGGGTTCTGTGATATACTTCTTTTCTTGTCTGCTGTAAGTGAATAGTTTGATTGATCCTTCTATGAATATCATTAGGCTCTGCTTGTATTTCTTGCAGCAACTTGATCACAGGGATTCCTAAAGAGGAAGGGAAAATAGCCTCTAGGCCATACACCAATTCATATGGACTTGTTCCAATGGACCTTTTTTGGAGCATTCACAAGTTTTTTGTCCCAATTCTTTTTATTCTCTTCCAGGACCTTTTTTATGATGTTGATGAGGCTTTTATTGGAGGATTCAGCAAGACCATTACCTTGAGGGTAATAGGCTGTGCAATGGCCCTAGGTAATGTAGTAATTATGATAGAAGTTGATCATTCTTTTGGATTTAAAGGCAACTGCATTGTCTGTAATGATCTTTTCTGGACAACCAAATCTAGATAGGATATTGGTCTCTAGGAATTGGATGATGATTGAGTCATTAGCTTGCCTACAAGGGATGGCCTCTACCCACTTGGTAAAGTAATCCGTGGTTGTCCAAATCCATCTATGCCGGCCAGAAGATGAAGGGTGGATTTCCCCAATGAAGTCTAAACCCCATTGTTGGAATGGCCTTTCAGTTGAAATGGGTTTGAGGGGCAAGGGAAACATATTTTTCTTGCCCTTAAAGATTTGGCATTTATGGCAAGACATTACAAATTTTTTCACATCAGCAAACAGGGAGGGCCAATAAAATCTAGCCCTTAGGATTTTATCAGTTGTTGATTTTCAATACAAGTGTCCACCACAGTCTCCTGCATGAAATTCCTTGAGGACTTTGTCAGTTTCATCCAATGTTAGGCAATTAAGCAGGATACCTTCATGATTTTTCCAAAACAACACATTGTCTATGATACAAAACTTTAAAGCTTTCATTTTTAAGAATCTCTTTTTGGTTCTAGATAACCCTGGAGGAGCTTGCAGGTTTAACAATAAAAAACATATGTCAGCTTACCAAGGTGATTGTAAAAAGGCTTGATTGATCTGTGGATTCGCCATCTCCCGTTCGTTATCCAATTCATTCATGTCAAAGGGCTTGAAAGTTGGTTTCAGTCATTAATTTAGCTAACCCTTGTCCTTTTATAAGTTTTTTTTGGCTTGATTTCAATGTCATACTCTAGAATGTTGCCTATCCATTTGCCCCTTTTACCTTCAATTCCTTCTTGAGTAAGAATATCTTTGACCACTGCATTTGGAACATAGGAAATTATGTGAAAGTACAAGATATAAATTCTGAAATCCTTTATGGCCTTTACAAGAGCATATGCCTGCTTCTCCATGATTTGGTATTTGAGTGGGGCATCTCTAAGTGTTTTGCTAAAAAAAGCAATGGGTTTCTCACATCCTAAGTCATCTTTTTGTAATAGGACAACAACAATAGTATGCTCAGATGCAAAGGAAAAGATTATAAAATCTTTATCAAATTTGGGACTTGTAAGAACAGGTGTCCTTGTCAAAGCTATTTTAATTTCTTCAAAGGCTTGCTTAGCTTCTATTGTCCATTTGACTTTAGAGTCTTTCTTCAACATATTATTCAATAGTCTAATCAGTTCAGTCAGATTGGGAATGAATCTTCTTAGGAAATTGATTTTCCCTCGAAAGGCTTGTAATTGTTTGATGTTTCTTGGGTGGGGGACTTGAAGGATGGCCTGTATTATGTCTGGATCTATTCTTATTCCATCTTTAGAAATTATGCGGCCTAGGAGTTTGCCTTCTTCCAGGCCAAATAAATATTTCTTTGGGTTTAATGATATGCCATATTTTCTGCAAATTAGGAACACTTGCCTTAAATGATCTAAATGTTCTGGGTCTGATTTTGAAAAAGCAGTAAGATCATCAAGGTATGCTACTAAAAAGTCATGTATCTCTTTAGTAAAATCTATGTCCATTTCCCTCTGAAATGTGGCTCCTGCATTTTTGAATCCAAAAGGCATATTGACATATTTAAAGGTTCCCCAAGGTATTGTAAAGGTAGTTTTGTCCTGATCATCTGGGTGAATAAGAATCTGATTAAATCCTGAGAATCCATCTAGCAATGAGATCCTAGAAGCTCCCACTACCCTTTGTAGGATATGATCCATTTTTGGTAAAGGGTAGTGATCTTTGAGAGAGACTTTATTCAAATTTCTCAGGTCAACACAAAGCTTTATCTCCCCAGTTTTCTTTCTAGTGGGCAATAGATTTGAAATCCATTCGGAGAATCTAATGGGTGCAATTATTCCAGCTTGATACATTTTTATGACCTCCTTTTCAATAAGGGGAAGGAGGACTGGATTAATCCTCCTCATATTCTGTTTAAAAGGTTTCTGGTTTTCTTTCAAGGGTATTGTATGCTGAATAACAGATGTGTCATAGGATTTGAGGTCCTCATAACTCCATGCAGAGACATCTTGGAACTCTTTAAACCACTCAATGTATTTTAGTTTTTTATCAGGAGGAAAAGTTTTGGATAGTTTTACCATTCTAGGATTTTCTATAGTTCCAATATTGCAGTCCTCAATTTCTGCATTCGGTGGTTGCATTTTTGGTTTTCTTGGAATGTCATTTGAATCAAATATATCTTCTAAGGGAGTTAGGCCTATGGGTAGAACATTGTCCTTCAGCTCAATTACTTCAGTTTCTTCCTCAATCATTTCATCAAATTTCATTTGTTTCAGTTCTTGTAGTTTCCTATGATTGAAAGTTGTTGGATTCAAAATCAAATTTGTTGCTTCAGCTGAAATATTTGGCTCAACATTGTCAATTTGTTGTTGATCATCAACAGTGCTTGTGTCTATGTTTATGCTTGAAAACTCTTCTTTTAAAGTGAGGAAGTTATTGATATGGATGTCATTCTAAAATACTTTCCAATTTTTTATATTATCTAGGACAACAAGTCTTTGTTTGATCTCAGTTGTGAAATGATGATTGGGCTCAAAAGGCAGTTTATAAGTGCTGGCAAAGGTTGCCAAACTATGTGCATGTAGGTTATGTTTTCTTGGAATTTTAGTGAGTTCCAATTCCAAGAAGGTGTTTAGTATTTCCATAGCTGCACCTCTATAAACCCTTAGCCTAGGATCATTTGTAACAAAGTTTCCCTTTATATGTTGTATTATCAAATCTGAGTCTCCTAGAATTGAGATCTTGGTGACCCCTAGACTTCTAATTAGTTTGAGCCCCAGCAAAAGGGCTTCATATTCAGCCATATTGTTTGTGCATTTGAAGTTTAGCCTATATGCATGACCCTAAGCATGGTAATTTTGTATGTTGTGTATCCAAACCCCTGCCCCTGCTCCCAATTTGTTTACTGTTCCATCAAACTCCAAGTACCATAAAATTTCTTGATCAACACTTGTCTCAGCAGTTTCGGGGACTTGCTTAATGGGCAGTGAGTTTGAACTTTGTAGCTGGTTTGATATGCTAGTTTCACTTGTTACTTCAATCTCATCAACAATTTTTTGGTGCTGGTCACTAGATTGTTTGTTCATGTTCATTGTTGGTATTGTTTGTAGGAGTTTGACCTCAGCTTTGGAGCACATGTCAGCATTGTATAAGATAAATGAATCCATGTCAGAGTGTATGGAATAGATGGGGAATTTTTGGGGCTTCCCCTGACTGCTAAGAACATATTTCATCAGTGTTTCCCGATACAATCTATTTGGGTGGCCAAATACTAAAATGGTGGCATATGACATATCTAGTTGCAAAGATCCTTGAAGTTTTGCACCCCAAGACATAGATAAGAGCATACCATATTTAGGTGGGATATCAGCTACCACCACATCCATCAAGATTGTCTTGGCTGGATATTGGACTAAGGATACACAAAGATCCTTGATTAGACCTAGACACCTAACCTGGCTGGAATCAAATGAGAACAAATCCTTGTATGGCCTTGTGATATCTAGGTCTAGCTTTTCAATTTCTGACTTAGGCATTAGATTAGGGGAAGCACCTAAATCAAACATTGCATTATGTAACACTTTGTCATGAATGTTTAAGCTCACATAGAATGGAAGAACTCCACCATCCACTGTCTTGCCATTGACTTCAAGACCAAAAAATAGTTTTGGTTGATCATCTAGGACATTGACTG
>APFE030044417.1:14296-38422 GCA_000404065.3 Pinus taeda | reverse complement strand
CTCTCTCTCACATACAAAGCAACAAGCTCATGACCTTCCTCAAGCTCAAAGCAATCCTCACACAACACACCAAATGCCTACAAAGAACAGCACTAATGCACTAAGAATTCCCCAATCAAAGTCTATGTGTTGCAAACTAAAAACTAGCTGCTCATGGGCAATGGAGGAGGCTTATAAAGAGAAGGAGCCTCCATGAATAGGTAAAGGATGAGCTTTCCCCCAAGATAAGTGGATGGTGAGTCGAACAGACGTACCAGAGAAAGGATGGCGACCTCAATGATGTTAACAACCAAGTCTGGAGGGATCTGGAAGGTTGGTTGTTAGAACAAATTCGCCCAAACAGGATCAGCGCAGGTGAAACATTGGGTTGGCGTGCTGACATCGCAGACCAACTTCAGAGGAGTTCTGGTCAGCACTCAATGGGACAAACAGCGGGTGCACTATCCATAAAATGGGACCAGCGCGGAAAAGACATGTGCTTCTACGCTGGCAGCGCATCAGATACACTGGGATCCGCCCGTCAGCGCGGTTATTTGATTAACAGACACGATGATTCATTTAACCTAGGCAAAGAGGGTTTTTTTAGCCATTTTGAGGAGCATGAGCATAGCTGAATGTGGTTTCATAACACAGTGGGGAGATTGACATGATGGCAGTGACATTTTACTGTGTAACAGACTACATCCCTAGTTTCAGATATTTGAAGTGATCTATTAATTTGTTCCCTGTAGACTTCATGTTTGGCCAATTTTGACAATGGCATGGCTATTTTTATCTTACCTATCTCTATTTCTAAGTTCAAAGGTTTTTCTATCTGAATTTTTACATTATGGACAACAGATTTTTCATTTTGAGCTAAATTTTGAGTAATATTCTCTTGATTATGGGTGTTGTTATAAGGTACATCTGGTTTGAAATTATTTTCAAGAGGGTGATTCAAATTTTCTTTTGAAAAATGGGATGTGTATGACTGGTTGCTTAAAGGCTGTACGTCTGATACATCTCCCACAGTGACTTCCTTTGGGTCTGTTTTATCAGAGGGTTTTGTCTGGACAACTTTTTCTGTTGTTTTCTTCAGCTGCTCGGTATCCTTTAGCTTGGTAGGCTGAGGAACATCTATGGTTATGCTTCTCAATTTGTACTTTTTATGGACCTCGTAGACTGTTGCATCATACCCTTCCCTAAAATCAAATGACTCTCCGAACTTAGTTTGGAATTGATTGATGTTACGGGTTTCTTGGTCATCTTATGTTAGGAATATTTGTTGTTCGCTATCTAAACCCATTTAGTTGATGTGAGGGTCCTCTGTTGGTTCACTAGAGGTTGAGGCCTCTGAATAATTCTCTTGGAATGGGGGTCTAATGTTCTGATCAGGGCCAGTCCTTCCAGCAGTAGGGTTTTGATTTTTTCTAAAATTTGGATTCTTGGCTGTGTTACTCGTTTGACCCTCCCAAGATGATTTTCTCTCAATGGTATCTACCCTATCTCCCAATCTATCCATCACTTTGATTATGGCATCTAGTTTCTGCTCAAATGTTGAGGGTTCTTCTTTGAATGTTGTTCTTCTTTCAGTTCTAGCCCGGTTTTGTTTGGCAATCAAGTTTGTTTCTACACTAACAACTACATTTTGCATGTCTGCTAGGCTTAATGGGGCTCTTTCCCTTAGTTGATATGCCATGTCTGAATCAAATCCATCAGGGAATTTGATCAAGGCTAATTCAGGAGGAGGTCTAAGGTTCTGAGGAATGGCACTCTAGACATTATTGAACCTTGCACAATAGTCTTGAATGGTTTCTTGTGGGCCCCTTTTTAGATTTTCATATTCAGTTAAGATGTGTAAAGGGTCTTTCTTCTTTTCCCATCTGTTCAAAAAAGCTTGATATAGGGCCTCAGCGTTTGCTATAGAGTTTGCAGCAAGTGTCCTAAACCAGGTCCTCACATCACCAGTTAGGCTTTGGACAAAGATTTTCATTCTAACATCATCATCATTAATTTCATAATTTTCAAAATAATCCTGCATCTTCTTGGTGTGTTGTTGAGCTGTATGGGAACTAGCACCATCAAAGTAGGTGATTTTGCTTTGATAATCCTGGGGCATAGCCCTTGGATTGGTAGGAAACTGCAAAGGGGCATAACTGTTAGCCATATTTATAGGGATGAATGGGGCAACAGGAAGAAATAAGAGGGCTAGAACAAGGGCGACGGGAGTGGAAATATGGGTGGTGGATGGGGGAGTGGAAAGTATGCTTTGAGGTGTGGATGAAGAACTTGGAGAAGCTGTAGTATTGATAGAAGAAACAGTGACTCTTCCAGGAGAAAGTTTAGATTGTGTAAGGTTTTGATGAAGTATATCAAAGTCTGAGTTAGTAGTTTGTAAGCTTTCCTGTCTCCTAAGGGTTTTTGGGATTAGGTTAGGGTTTTCAAAGATAGATGGGGGATTAGGATCTGGATTAGATCTGGTGTAACGATTTTTCTTTTTTGGAGCCAACTTCTAAGTCTATTTTTCGTATTTTTGCTTAAATATGTTTAAAGCAGGGAAACTAACCTTTTATTGATTCAGAAATTCCCCAACAGAGTCGCCAATAATGTTATCACTCAGGTTGTTCCCTGGCTCCACGAGGGAATACGGCTGAGCTAACCACTAACCAAACTTTTAGCTGCAGGTCCTAGCATACCTACAACAAGAGAGGGCTCTCTCTTTGTAATCTAGCTTTGTTTTGGAGTATCTTAGGCTAGTTATGAAGCACAAGTTTTTGTTTGATGTTTGGAAGGTGACATTCAATAGAATAAGGCAGTAATTTGAGGGAAGTTCAGACCATTGGGTTGATGGAGTCTAATGGAAATGAGCCTCTGGGATGGTTTCTTTGGCAATAATACAACTACAGAGCAAGATAATTAAACACAGAACAGCCTTGAAGCTGAAATAAGATGAAATGAAGTCAAGAAATGAAAGGCAATCAAGAATCTTTCATTATGTTAACAAAGGGAAATTGTATAAACATTATCAGGGAGCAGTTAAGAATTCCTTGATGATATTCAGAGTGAAAGAACCATGGAGAGAAGAGCAATCAAGAATTCTTGCCTTTGCTAGTCATGTGGAAAACATGCAAAATTACAGGAATTGAACACAGAGTACAGCAAAGTAAATTCTGGGTTATCCTTCTTTCCTGTAACTTAGAACATGATATTTAGACGATAAGTAAGACACAAATAAAGTGAAATAAGAGTACATAAAACTTATTGATCCATGTATTAACACGAGAATTCTGCAATATATCCTTTTACCATCAATTCCACAATAGTAAGCTCACCAACAAAGCATTCCAGCAATTTTTATTTCTGAAGAGTTCTCAAAACATAGAGCGCAGGTCTAGAATGATATTCACCAGCCAACAATAATACATATCTTTAGCAAGTATTTATAGAGGTTTACAAAATATCCCGTAGGGAAATATCTGGACATAAACTTATCCATCTACTCTGACAGAAGCAATAACTAATGTGGGAAAAAACTGCGTAGCAATAACTGAGGAAATAAATGTGCTTTACTGGTTGTTGTAGGTGTCCTGTTTGTTGTTGACTTTTTGACTCTGATAGTCGGTTGATGACCGCTTTGCTGATGTGCTATCCTGGCATGTTGTGCTTTGCCAACTGTGTTTGAGCGTGTTTATCTTGGTGTGAATATTCTCCTCGGCTGATTTGATTTTTCGATAGCAGAGCCATATAATGCAACTCGCTTGTTACGCAGACAATTTACAAGAAGAGAATCAAAAATACTTTAAGATCTCAAGCGGACTTTGCCACCACTGATTTGTTGGTAATTGATGTTTCCTTAATTTGAATAATGTCTCATCAGCGTTAGTGTATGTGTAGTAATTTGGCCAGACTGGAAAGAGATGTGCTATCTCATGCTCAATCTAAAACAAGTCTTCCAGTTTATCATACAAACTTTGTCCAGAGGGAGGCACTGTCTCTTCTGAGACATTTGATGATGTTCTAAAATGATTTTGTACATAAGTATTTAGCATGTGTGTATATTGTTCCTGTTTTAACAATCTCCTAGTGCTAGTGACCAGGCTGGGTAAACCTTTACTCTGTAATCCTGAAATTTTCTGTTTGGAGGCACTTACCTCTGTCTGCGTTTCTTGACATTTTCTTTCTATAGTTTGAACAAAATTTCTCATGGTCAGCACCTTCTTGACTCTTACAATAGTCTATGTCCTGTTCTGAGTGTTTAGAGCTGCTAGCTTCTCACCAGTACGAGTATTCAAAAAATGAATCAATTGATTGGCTTGCTCAGGCTTATCTGCCAATAATGCTCTAGCCTTTTGAGTTTCATATTGAGCTACCCCCATCAATTCTATCTGGTCAAAAATAGTTTGCATTTCTGTCCATTGATCAGCAATATCTTGGCCAATCTTATTCCACAAAATTGTTTTTATTTCTACCAGGGTTCTGTGGAGAGTGAGGTCCTTCTCCAAGGCCTTTATTTTGTTCTCTAGGGCCTTTACTTCCCTGGTCTTCTTTGATTTTTCATAACTAGCCTCAATTTTGCCTAGTATTTCTTGGGTTTCCTTCATTTCTGCCATCTGTAATTCCAAAGCCTTGATTTCTTTCATCATACCTTCCATGCTTAAACTGGCCTCTTGCAGTGCACTTTCTATAGCTGCTGTTGAAGTTGAGGCACCTGTTGTTGAAACTAGATCTAGGGGAGGTGCTGCTGTAGTGACTGTTGTAGGAGGAGCTGTGATTATTGGAGCTGTTTGGGATGGTTGAGGGGCCAACTCTGGCTGTTTCCCTTGTTGAGCCTCTTCCAATGCTTTTTCTGTGTCCAACATCTTTGGGTTCATCCTCATAAGCAGGCTGATATCTGAGCCCTGCCTGGTTTGTTGTTTGGAGGATGAAACCTCCCCACCTGGTTGTCTCTCTTGCTCCTGCTGAAAGGAGCTGGCCGATGTTTCCAAAATAGGAGGGATCTGTTGTTCAGAAGTTCCCTCACCTCTGATATTGCATGTGGTTTCTTCAGTAATTTCCTCCTCAGAATAAGGGTTTAGCATCTGTCTTTTCTCACCTCGCTGGTCTGTGGATGCCCCTCTAGGTGTTTCTTCCATTTTGTCCCTCTTTTTAGCTCTTTCTTCATTATGAGGGGTTTGCAATACAAGGACCTTGGCTGCCTTTTGTTGCATTGAAGGGCCTTGTTCTTGACCCTTTTCCTTATTTGTGGATGGTTACTCTTCCATTGTACTTTGTTGTTCTGAATGCTCGATTTCTTTGCCTTTCCCTACAGGTGAAATGGCTTCTTTAGCTTTCTATTGTGGAGGTGTAGCAGCTGATGTGCTTGCTCCAATATGTTGAGGCTGTGTGAAGGTGACCTGTGCAAAATATTCCAGGTCAATTCTTTTCTCATGTTCTTTCATATCTTTTTCTAATCTTTCTTCTTCAGTAAGCTCTTCATCATCTAATGTGCCCTCTAACCATTCTTGTTGATTAGCATATTGTTCAATTTAGGGGATTGGCTAGTGCACATATCCTGAAAGCCTGTGTTTGATTCTTATAAGGCTTATGAAATGTTCAGGGTCATATTGTGCCCAAAAGAAGCTTTGTTTCAACATGAGATCTTCCCTTAGCATATTGTCTGCATCCTTCCAAGCTTCTTCCCTTTTATTGAAAACAAAGGGACCCAATTGATGTCTGATTTTAAGTTCTGCTTTCTTGTTTTTCCCATGAAAATGAGTCAAATATGCACTACTGAACTGCCTGAAATATTCTAAGGCAAAAAGTCTCATGGGGACATATCTTGGCAGTTTATAGGGAGACAAATCACACCCATAAATTCTGATCACTGTGTGGTTTTGGTAGAAGTACCAATCACCAATGTTGTAGCCCTTTGAAAGATGTAAGATTCTTTGCATTTCAGCAGTGAGCCTACCAGGGGGAGTCGTCATCAGTAGGCAAGTGGCTGGGTAGATGAACATGTCCACAAACTCACAATATGTGTAGGGAGAGAGGTGGACTTCATGGAAAACTGAGGTCCAGAAGATAACAGATCTTCTCTCTCCTTTTGAGTCCATTCTCTTGAGAGGAACTTTGAAACTATTAGGGGTATAGTACAGCAGCAGATGGTAAATGTAGGAGGTATACTTAAACACTCTTTCTCTTTCCATCATCATGAATTGCTCATGTATTTTGTTTTCTATGAAGGTGGCATAGTCATAAATGACAACAAGGGGCTGTCCTGGAGTGAACATGGTTAATAGCATAAACACAGTTTCATCCACAAATTCTCCGGTTTTGCATCCTAGAATGTAGGAAATCATATCTACCAGGAGCTGCCTGTTTCATTGAATGAGACTTGATGATAGGGTGGAGGATGATCAGCCTGACACTGTGGTTCCATAAAAAACTGACCTACCCTTGATATTTCTGAACTAGAGAGCTTTGCACCCTTATCAAGCAGAAGTTTCATTGTAAGAGGAACCAAAGGCTGAGGTGGCTCAAATTTCAGCATTTCATTTATGGATTGAGGAGTGATGTAGAACAGCACAGACCCATCTGGAGTGAGAATTTCTCTCTGTGTGGGGTCATAGTTTGCATGACACAGATGAATGAAGTCAGGTAGCACATTGACTGATGGGAGGTAGTAGATAGGCATACTAGATTGCCAGATTCCGAGGATATCAGTGTTGTTTCTGTGATTATTTCTGAGGTGACACATAGTTTTAAGGTGAGACTTGAGCCCCATCATATCCTTGATCTGGAAGTCCCTGTCTACCAAAGGTAACCACTCTAAATCCATGTGTGTAGCATTCAAAGGAGCAATGTTGAGAGCCACTAAAGCCTCCATATTTCAACTGTTTGTATTGTGATTGTAATCTAGGTGTATGCAGCAACAGGTGACATGACTCAGGCTCTGAGGCTATTGTCAGAAGTATGGAGACTGATTTTTATATCAAACTAACCCCATTGTATAATCTTATAGTTTAGACCAATTGTATCAGAATCTGGAAGGGTTTTTTCAAATGAATCAGTTGGTTTGTAGGCTCTGTGAGCATAATACAGTGGAAATTGGCTTGGATTCAACTGAAGGAGTGAAATTTTGCAGAGGGAAGTGGGAATTGAGGAATTCCCTTTAGAAAACAGGAGAAAACAGAAGAAACAGGGTGCTTGACAATTTTGGTTCAGTATTTGGGCGGTTTTGGAGTCTCGGCCGGCGAAAAATGGGCTCATAGAGTGTTTTTATGGTGAATTTGCAGAGGAGATGGGATTAAATTTGCAGGTTTGCTTCGAATCCACATCTTAGATAGTGCATACAAAGTGGTAAGTGATAGGTAGGAGCACCTTTGGTTTTGAATTATAGGTGTTTAGGCAAATTTAACAACGAATTATGGAAAAAATAGGGTTTTTAGGCGAAAATGGGTAAATACCTGTTTTTATGGCGCAGAGGGCACTTAGTAGGTACAGTTCGAGCTGCGAGCTTGAGCTATGGAGCCGCCTTCACAGGTTGGTGGACTGTGCAGCTTGTGGAGGTGGGCTGGACATAAAAATCGCATGCACGTTGTCTGCGGGTGCGCAATAGAAAATGAACAAAATAGTCATTTTCACGACTTTTTATTGATTTTTGGACATTTCAGCGCTTTTGGCGCTTTTCGGGGATGACATCATCATGACGTATTTTGGCGCGTAGCGGGTACAGAAGATGACGTGGTGGCTGACGTGTATGATGATGTGGCACATGACACGGTGGTGGGGGGTGATGTCAGCAGATGATGTGGCACAGGTGCAGGGCAGTGGCGGGAGACGTGGATGCAACGTCATGCGATGATGTAGGCGGAAGGACAGAGCATTAAGCGATTTCCATCGGACCACCTTTGGTACGGGGGTGGTATCTGTCAGGGGCGTCCCGATGCAATCAGAGGGTGACAGGTGTCCCCGTGTACGATGGTGAAACTGTCGACCATCGGGTACTAACGTACTGTCATCGGGGCGCATCTGATATGGATCAGGACAGTCGGATCTGTGGGGGGCGATCCGACGGTGGACGGGAGGGCGATGTGACCGGGCTTTAGCAGAATAGCGCATACGATAAACCTTAATTTTTCAAAGGTTTCGGATGGGTTTTGAACTTTGGTTATGGGTTTTATGTATGTTCGGCACCAAGTTATGGTTTTTCATTTAATCAAACATTAAACGAAACCCATATAAAATGTATGTGCGCGGGGTTATTAGTATGGTTTAGGAGGGGGGTTCAACTACGGTTATTCATTTAACCTGAGGATAAATAAACCCGACGGTTTACACATGAAAGGGCTATTATTAAAGTCCCAAATGGACTTAACAATCCCCCAAAACTGTTATATTGCTATAGTTGCCAATGGGTAGGGATATTTAGATTTTTTGGGTTTTTTATATAGTTTTTGTATGATAGGGATAGGGAAATATTTTAAGGGAGCTAAAATAATAAAGTTAGATGTTAATATGTCTTTATGGATTTGAAAGTGCATGGATAGATGCTAAGTTTGTAAAGTGAAAACTTAGACATAAGAAAATGAAAGGAGTATGGAATGATGATTTTTACACAAGAAATGTGGCTTCTTTCCTTAAGTAAACTCAGAGTTTAACTTAGCACTTCTCCTAGAATGAAGTGAAATAGGACTATTGGGCAGATCCCAAGGTCCTTGAGGGGATGTTAGTAAAATATTTCTGGGGAATGATGGGGAAATTGGTCATGCTTTCATTTTTCTACAGTCCAACCACTGCCATGGTACCAATGTTATTGATGAGATGCGTCCTTCTTGACAAGATAAAAAGTGACTATAACCTTGCTTCTGCAACCTCAAACTACCTACTCAGCCTAATATACCTAACATTTTTTCTTCCTTTGGATTGGGTGCATTTGGATTAGCAAACCCTGCTTTTCTTTCTTTTCTTTTGACTGCCCTCCTATCTAAATGTACCCTTATCTCTTCCAAGGGCCCAGATTAAGCAATGGGGCTCCTTAATTTCTCTACCTATCTACTCATCTGCCAAGCTTGAACTGTTTGGACAGATATTAATTCTCTATTCTACAACAACAAATTTAAATATGGAGTGGTCCAGATTGAACTGTTGGGCCATCCATCAAGTGTGATAAGCAGCAGCGTCTTCACATTGTGAACTTGCAAAATAAGATAGCAGTGGCATTTTGACTAGCCACTTTCTTGGTCTTTTGGTTTGGGGTTCATTTTTGTTATGCTTTCTAACCAAAATATTTTCTTGCCTTTTGATTATTCTTTTAAGGCATACCCTCTTTACATTTTTTTATTTTCTTTGTCTGTATACAAAATATGGAACCTCTGCAGCATGCAAAGATGAACATATTTGGCACTTCCATAGTCAATCATGAAAAATGAAACCTATTGGTATAGGAACCTAACAGTGGCTCCACTTGGGGATGGCTTTTCCCGGTGAAAAACCAAGAACAACAGGTCAGATAGCCTTATTCTTAGATGGCAGTTGTAATTCAAAGTTCTGTCTCCTGGAAACTAATGATCTGAATCTTTGTAGCCTATATGCAGTCCTTATGAGCTGATTTGTGCATAATTACAGCTCTGTCTTTGTTGGTTTCTCTGAGTGCTTATTAACATCTTTATACCTCCCAAGTTTTCCTTTTGATTTCTTGTGGTGAATTCAAAATATATACCAAACTTGGTGTCATTCCTTGAATTTTTCCTTGAAATCTGCTGCATCTTGTTCCTTACTTAATTGTTGTAAATGAAAACTGTTGGAAATACAAATATTTATGTACAATATACAGCTGTGTTATGTTGATCAAAGGGAATCAAAATAGTGCTTGAGCATTTTCCCATTGACTGGGCCTTCCTCAGTGCCTGTGCCATCTAAACTCTTCAAAAAATAGGTGTTGTTACCTTGTACAGCCTGAATAACAAATGGTCCCTTCCAAAGAAAATCAAATTTCCGATGTTTCCCTTTATCTTCCCCCCTGGAGTCCCATTTCAGCACTTTGTTTCCTATGAAGAAATCTTCATCTTTTGTTATTTTATCAAAGATCTTCTTGAGTTTATCTTGTAGTACCTGGGTTCTGTGATATACTTCTTCTCTTGTCTGCTGTAAGTGAATAGTTTGATTGATCCTTCTCTGAATATCGTTAGGCTCTGGTTGTATTTCTTGCAGCAACTTGATCACAGGGATTCCTAAAGAGGAAGGGAAAACAGCCTCTAGACCATACACCAATTCATATGGACTTGTTCCAATGGACCTTTTTGTGGTCAATCTATCTACCCATAGTGCATTCACAAGTTTTTTGTGCCAATTCTTTTTATTCTCTTCCAGGACCTTTTTGATGATGTTAATGAGGCTTTTATTGGAGGATTCAACAAGACCATTACCTTGAGGGTAATAGGCTGTGCAGTGGCCCAAGGTAATGTAGTACTTATGATAGAATTTGATCATTCTTTTGGATTTAAATGCAGCTGCATTGTCTGTAATGATCTTTTCTGGACAACCAAATCTAGATAGGATATTGGTCTCTAGGAATTGGAAGATGATTGAGTCATTGTCTTGCCTACAAGGGATGGTCTCTATCCACTTGGTAAAGTAATCTGTGGCTGTCAAAATCCATCTATGCTGGCCAGAAGATGAAGGGTGGATTTCCCCAATGAAGTCTAAACCCCATTGTTGGAATGGCCTTTCAGTTGAAATGGGTTTGAGGGGCAAGGGCAATAGCTTTTTCTTGCCCTCAAAGATTTGGCATTTATGGCAAGACATTACAAATTTTTTCACACCAGCAAACATGGAGGGCCAATAAAATCTAGCCCTTAGGATTTTATCAGCTGTTGATTTCCAATACAAGTGTCCACCACAGTCTCATGCATGAAATTCCTTGATGACTTTGTCAGTTTCATCCAATGTTAGGAAATTAAGCAGGATACCTTCATGATTTTCCAAAAAAACACATTGTCTATGATACAAAACTTGAAAGATTTCATTTTTAAGAATCTTTTTTTGGTTCTGGATATCCCTGGAGGAGCTTGCAGGTTTAACAATACAAGACATATGTCAGCATACCAAGGTGATTGTAAAAAGGCTTGATTGATCTGTGGAGTCGCCATCTCCCGCTCGTTATCCATTTTATTGATGTCAAGCGCTTGAAAGTTGGTTTCAGTCATTAATTTAGCTAACCCTTGTCCTTTTATAAGTTTTTTTGGCTTGATTTCAATGTCATACTCTAGAATGTTGCCTATCCATTTGCCCCTTTTACCTTCAATTCCTTCTTGAGTAAGAATATCTTTGACCACTGCATTTGGAACATAGGCAATTATGTGAGAGTACAAGATATAAACTCTGAAATCCTTTATGGCCTTTACAAGAGCATATGCCTGCTTCTCCATGATTCGGTATTTGAGTGGGGCATCTCTAAGTGTTTTGCTGAAAAAAGCAATGGGTTTCTCACATCCTAAGTCATCTTTTTGTAATAGGATAGCAGCAATAGTATGCTCAGATGCAAAGGAAAAGATTATAAAATCTTTATCAAACCTAGGACTTGTAAGAATAGGTGTTCTTGTCAAAGCTATTTTAATTTCTTCAAAGGCTTGCTTAGATTCTATTGTCCATTTGACTTTAGAGTCTTTCTTCAACATATTATTCAATAGTATAATCAGTTCGGCCAGATTGGGAATGAATCTTCTTAGGAAATTGATTTTCCCTAGAAAGGCTTGTAATTCTTTGATGTTTCTTGGGTGGGGGACTTGAAGGATGGCCTGTATTCTATCTGGATCTATTCTTATTCCATCTTTAGAAATGATGTGGCCTAGGAGTTTGCCTTCTTGCAGGCCAAATAAAGATTTCTTTGGGTTTAATGATATGCCATATTTTATGCAAAATAGGAACACTCGCCTTAAATGATCTAAATGTTCTTGGTCTGATTTTGAAAAATCAGTAAGATCATCAAGGTATACTACTAAAAATTCATGGATTTCTTGTGGTGAATTCAAAATATATACCAAACTTGGTGTCATTCCTTTTTTCCTCGAAATTTGCTGCATCTTGTTCCTTACTTAATTGTTGTAAATGAAAACTGTTGGAAATACAAATATTTATGTACAATATACAGTTGTGTTATGTTTATCAAAGGGAATCAAAATAGTTCTTGAGCATTCACCCATTGACTGGGCCTTCCTCAGTGTCAGTTCCATCTAAACTCTTCAAAAAATAGGTGTCGTTGCCTTGTACAGCCTAAATAACAAATGTTCCCTTCCAAATAAAATCAAATCTCCCATGTTTCCCTTTATCTTCCCTCCTGGAGTCCCATTTCAGCACTTTGTTTCCCATGAAGAAATCCTCAGCTTTTGTTCTTTTATCAAAGATCTTCTTGAGTTTATCTTGTAGTACCTGGGTTCTGTGATATACATATTTTCTTGTTTTCTGCAAGTGAATAGTTTGATTGATCCTTCTCTGAATATCATTAGGCTCTGCTTGTATTTCTTGTAGCAACTTGATCACAGGGATTCCTAAAGAGGAAGGGAAAACAACCTCTAGACCATACACCAATTCATATGGACTTGTTCCAATGGACCTTTTTGTCGTCAATCTATCTGCCCATAGTGCATTCACAAGTTTTTTGTGCCAATTCTTTTTATTCTCTTCCAGGACCTTTTTTATGATGTTGATGAGGCTTTTATTGGAGGATTCAGCAAGACCATTACCTTGAGGGTAATAGGCTGTGGAGTGGCCCAAGGTAATGTAGTACTTATGATAGAAGTTGATCATTCTTTTGGATTTAAAGGCAGCTGCATTGTCTGTAATGATCTTTTCTAGACAGCCAAATCTAGATAGGATATTGGTCTCTAGGAATTGGATGATGATTGAGTCATTGGCTTGCCTATAAGGGATGGCCTCTATTCACTTGGTAAAGTAATCTGTGCCTGTCAAAATCCATCTGTGCTGGCCAAAAGATGAAGGGTGGATTTCCCCAATGAAGTCTAAACCCCATTGTTGGAATGGCCTTTCAGTTGAAATGGGTTTTAGGGGTAAGGGCAACAGTTTTTTCTTGCCCTTAAAGATTTGGCATTTATGGCAAGACATTACAAATTTTTTCACATCAGCAAATAGGGAGGGCCAATAAAATCTAGCCCTTAGGATTTTATCAGCTGTTGATTTCCAATACAAGTGTCCATCACAGTCTCCTGCATGAAATTCCTTGAGGAATTTGTCAGTTTCATCCAATGTTAGGCAATTAAGCAGGATACCTTCATGATTTTTCCAAAACAACACATTGCCTATGATACAAAACTTTAAATCTTTCATTTTTAAGAATCTCTTGTTGGTTCTGGATAACCCTGGAGGAGCTTGCAGGTTTAACAATACAAAACATATGCTAGCATACCAAGGTGATTGTAAAAAGGCTTGATTGATCTATGGAGTTGCCATCTCCCGTTTGTTATCTAGTTCATTGATGTCAAGGGCTTGAAAGTTGGTTTCAGTCATTAATTTAGCTAACCCTTGTCCTTTTATAAGTTTTGTTGGCTTGATTTCAATGTCATACTCTAGAATGTTGCCTATCCATTTTCCCCTTTTACCTTCAATTCCTTCTTGAGTAAGAATATCTTTGACCACTGCATTTGGAACATAGGCAATTATGTGAGAGTACAAGATATAAATTCTGAAATCCTTTATGGCCTTTACAAGAGCATATGCCTACTTCTCCATGATTTGGTATTTGAGTGGGGCATCTCTAGGTGCTTTGCTGAAAAAAGCAATGGGTTTCTCACATCCTAAGTCATCTTTTTGTAATAGGACGGCAGCAATAGTATGCTAAGATGCAAAGGAAAAGATTATAAAATCTTTATCAAACCTGGGACTTGTAAGAACAGGTGTTCTTGTCAAAGATATTTTAATTTCTTCAAAGGCTTGCTTAGCTTCTATTGTCCATTTGAATTTAGAGTCTTTCTTCAACATATTATTCAATAGTCTAATCAATTCGGCCAGATTGGGTATGAATCTTCTTAGGAAATTGATTTTCCCTAGAAAGGCTTGTAATTCTTTGTTGTTTCTTGGGTGGGGGACTTGAAGGATGGCCTGTATTCTGTCTGGATCTATTCTTATTCCATCTTTAGAAATTATGTGGTCTAGGAGTTTACCTTCTTCCAGGCCAAATAAAGATTTCTTTGGGTTTAATGATATGCCATATTTTCTACAAATTAGGAACACTTGCCTTAAATGATCTAAATGTTCTTGGTCTAATTTTGAAAAAGTAGTAAGATCATCAAGGTATACTACTAAAAATTCATGGATCTCTTTAGCAAAAGCTATATCCATTGCCCTCTGAAATGTGGCTCCTACATTTTTGAGTCCAAAAGGCATTTTGACATATTTAAAGGTTCCCCAAGGTGTTGTAAAGGCAGTTTTGTCCTTATCATTTGGGTGAACAAGAATATGATTAAATCCTGAGAATCCATCTAGCAATGAGATCCTAGAAGCTCCCACTACCCTTTGTAGGATATGATCCATTTTTGGTAAAGGGTAGTGATATTTGAGAGAAACGTTATTCAAATTTCTCAAGTCAACACAAAGCCTTATCTCCCCAGTTTTATTTCTAGTGGGCACTAGATTTGAAATACATTCAGAGAATCTAATGGGTGCAATTATTCCAGCTTGATACATTCTTATGACCTCCTTTTCAATAAGGGGAAGGAGGACTGGATTAATCCTCCTCAGCTTCTGTTTAAAAGGTTTATGGTTTTCTTTCAAGGGTATTGTATGTTGAATAACAGATGTGTCATAGGATTTGAGGCCCTCATAACTCCATGCAAAGACATCTTGGAACTCTTTAAACAACTCAATGTATTTCATTTTTTTATCAGGAGGCAAAGTTTTGGACAGTTTTACCATTCTGGGATTTTCTGTAGTTCCAATATTGCAGTCCTCAATTTCTGCATTCGGTGGTTGCATTTTTGGTTTTCTTGGAATGTCATTTGAATCAAATATATCTTCTAAGGGAGTTAGGCCTATGGGTAGGACATTGTCCTTCAGCTCAATTACTTCGGTTTCTTCCTCAATCATTTAATCAAGGTTCATTTGTTTCAGTTCTTGCAGTTTCCTGTGATTAAAAGTTGTTGGATTCAAAATCAAATTTGCTGCTTCAACTGATATATTTGGCTTAACTTTGTCAATTTGTTGTTGATCATCAACAATGCTTGTGTCTATGTTTATGCTTGAAAATTCTTCTTTTAAAGTGAGGAATTTATTGATTTCGATGTCATTCTAAAATACTTGCCAATTTTTTACATTATCTGGGACAGCGGGTCTGTGTTTGATCTCAGCAATGAATTGATGATTGGGCTCAAAAGACAGTTTACAAGTGTTGGCAAAGGTTGCCAAACTATGTGCATGTAGGTTGTATTTTCTTGGAATTTTAGTGAGTTCCGATTCCAAGAAGGTGTTTAGCATTTCCATAGCTGCACCTCTATAAGCCCTTAGCCTAGGATCATTTGTAACAAAGTTTTCCTTTATCTGTTGTATTATCAAATCTGAGTCTCCTAGAATTGAGATCTTGGTGACCCTTAGAATTCTAATTAGTTTGAGCCCTAGCAAAAGGGCTTCATATTCGGCCATATTGTCTGTGCATTTGAAGTTTAGCCTATATGCATGACCCTGAGCATGGTCATTTTGTATGTTGTGTATCCAAACCCCTGCCCTTGCTCCTAATTTGTTTACTGATCGATCAAACTCCAAGTACCATAAAATTTCTTGATCAACACTTGTCTCAGCAGTTTCGGGGACTTGCTTAATGGGCAGTGAGTTCGAACTTTATAGCTGGTTTGATATGTCAGTTTCACTTGTTACTTCAATCTCATCAATATTTTTTTGGTTCTGGTCACTAGATTGTTCGTTCATGTTCATTGTTGGTATTGTTTCTAGGAGTTTAACCTCAACTTTGGAGCACACGTCAGCATTGTATAAGATAAATGAATCCATGTTAGAGTGTATGGAATAGATGGGGAAGTTTTGGGGCTTCTCCTGACTGCTAACCACATATTTCATTAGTGTTTCCCGGTATAATCTCTTTGGGTGGCCAAATATTGAAATGGTGGCATATGAAATATCTAGTTGCAAAGATCCTTGAAGTTTTGCACCCCAAGACGTAGATAATAGCATACCATATTTAGGTGGGATATCAGCTACCACCACATCCATCAAGATTGTCTTGGCTGGATATTGGACTAAGGATACACAAAGATCCCTGATTAGGCCTAGACACCTGACCTGGCTGGAATCAAATGAGAACAAATCCTTGTATGGCCTTGTGATATCTAGGTCTAGCTTTTCCATTACTGACTTAGGCATTAGATTATGGGAAGCACCTGAATCAAACATTGCATTATGTAACACTTTGTCATGAATGTTTAATCTCACATAGAATGGAGGAACTCTACCATCCACTGTCTTGCCATTGACTTCAGGACCAAAAAATAGTTCTGGTTGATCATTTAGGACGTTGACTGCATCCCTAGTTTCAGATATTTTAAGTGATTTGTTAATTTGTTCCCTGTAGACTTCATGTTTGGCCAATTCTGACAATGGCATGGCTATTTTTATCTTACCTATCTCTGTTTCTAAGTTGAAAGGTTTTTTTATCTGAATTTTTACATTATGGACAGCAGATTTTTCATTTTTAACTGAATTTTGAGTAATCTTCTCTTCATTATGGGTGTTGTTATAAGGTACATCTGATTTGAAATTATTTTCAAGAGGGTGATTCAAATTTTCTTTTGAAGAATGGGATGTGTATGACTGGTTTCTTGAAGGCTGTAAGCCTGATACATCTCCCACAGTGACTTCCTTTGGGTCTGTTTTATCAAAGGGTTCTGTCCGGACAACTTTTCTGTTGTTTTCTTCAGCTGCTTGGTATCCTTCAGCTTGGTAGGATGAGGCACATCTATGGTTCTGCTTCTCAATTTGTACTGTTTATGGACCTCATACACTGCTGCATCATACCCTTCCCTAAAATCAAATGACTCTCCAGACTTAGTTTGGAATTGATTGATGTTATGGGCTTCTTGGTCATCTTGTGTTAGGAAGATTTGTTGTTCGCTATCTAAACCCATTAAGTTGATGTGAGGGTCCTCTGTCGGTTCACTAGAGGTTGAGGCCTGTGCATAATTCTCTTGAAATGGGGTTCTAATGTTCTGATCAAGGCCAATCCTTCCAACAATAGGGTTTTGATTTTTTCTAAAATTTGGATTCCTGGTTGTGTTACTTGTTTGACCCACCCAAGATAATTTTCTCTCAATGGTATCAACCCTATCTCCCAATCTATCCATCCCTTTGATGATGGCATCTAGTTTCTACTCAAATGTTGAGGGTTCTTCTTTGAATGTTGTTCTTCTTTCAGTTCTAGCCTGGTTTCGTTTGGCAATCAAGTTTGCTTCTACACTAACAGCTACATTCTGCATGTCTGCTAGGCTTAATGGGACTCTTTCCCTTAGCTGATATGCCATGTCTGAATCAAATCCATTAGGGAATTTGATCAAGGCTGAGTCAGGAGGAGGTCTAAAGTTCTGAGGAATGGCATTGTAGACATTATTGAACCTTGCACAATAATCTTGAATGGTTTCTTGTGGGCCCATTTTTAGATTTTCATATTCAGTTAAGATGTGTAAAGGGTCTTTCTTCTTTTCCCATCTGTTCAAAAATACTTGATATAGGCTTTGGATAAAGATTTTCATTCTCACATCATCATCATCAATTTCATAATTTTCAAAATAATCCTGCATCTTCTTGGTTTGTTGTTGAGCCGTATAGGAACTAGCACCATCAAAGTAGGTGATTTTGCTTTGATAATCCTGGGGCATAGCCACTGGATTGGCAGGAAACTGCAAAGGGGCATAACGGTTGGCCATATTTACAGGGATGAATGGGGCAGCAGGAAGAAATAAGAGGGCTGGAACAAGGGGGACAGGAGTGGAAATATGCGTGGTGGATGGGGGAGTGGAAAGTATACTTTGAGGTGTGGATGAAGAACTTGGAGAAGTTGTAGTATTGACAGAAGGAACAGTGACTCTTCAAGGAGAAAGTTCAGATTGTGTAAGGTTTTGATGAAGTATATCAAAGTTTGAGTCAGCAGTTTGTAAGCTTTCCTGTCTCCTAAGGTTTTTTAGGATTAGGTTAGGGTTTTCAAAGATAGCTGGGGGATTAGGATCTGGATTGGATCTGGTGTAACGAGTTTTCTTTTTTGGAGCCAGCTTCTAAGCCTGCTTTTGGTATTTTTGCTTAAATATGTTTAAAGCAGGGAAACTAACCTTTTCTTGATTCATAAATTCCCCAGTGGAGTCACCAATGATGTTATCACTCAGGTTGTTCTCTGGCTCCAGGAGGGAATATGGCCAAGGTAACCACTAACCAATATTTTAGCTGCAGGTCCTAGCCTACCTACAACCAGAGAGGGCTCTCTCTTTGTAATTTAGCTTTGTTTTGGAGTATCTTAGGCTAGTTATGAAGCACAAGTTTTTGTTTGATGTTTGGAAGGGACATTCAATAGAATAAGACAGTAATTTGAGGGTAGTTCAAACCATTGGGTTGATGGAGTCTAATGGAAATGAGCCTCTGGGATGGTTTCTTTGGCAATAATACAACTACAGAGCAAGATAATTAAACACATAACAATCTTGAAGCTGAAATAAGCTGAAATGAAGTCAAGAAATGAAAGGCAATCAAGAATCTTTCATTATGTTAACATAGGGAAATTGTATAAACATTATCAGGGAGCAGTTAAGAATTCCTTTATGATATTCAGAGTGAAAGAACCATGGAGACAAGAGCAATCAAGAATTCTTGCCTATTCTAGTCCCGTGGAAAACATACAAAATTACAGGAATTGAACATAGAGTACAGCAAAGTAAATTCTGGGTTATCCTTCTTTCCTGTAACTTAGAACATGATATTTTAAGTTGTGCTTTCTTGTTTTTCCCATGAAAATGAGTCAAATCTGCAGTACTGAACTGCCTGAAATATTCTAAGGCAAAAAGTCTCATGGGGACATATCTTGGCATTTTATAGGGAGGCAACTCACACCCATAAATTCTGATCACTGTGGTTTTGGTAGAAGTACCAATCACCAATGCTATAGCACTTTGAAAGATGTAAGATTCTTTGCATTTCAGCAGTGAGCCTACCAGGGGGATTATCATCAGTAGGCAAGTGGCTGGGTAGATGAACATGTCCACAAACTCACAATATGTGTAGGGAGAGAGGTGGACTTCATGGAAAACTGAGGTCCAGAAGATAATAGATCTTCTCTCTCCTTTTGAGTCTAGTCTCTTGAGAGGAACTTTGAAACTATCAGGGTGATAGTACATCAGCAAATGGTAAATGTAGGAGGTATACTTAAACACTCTTTCTCTCTCCATCATCATGAATTTCTCATGTATTTTGTTTGCTATGAAGGTGGCATAATCATACATGACAGCAGGGGGCTATCCTGGAGTGAACATGGTTAATAGTAGACACACAGTTTCATCTACAAATTCTCCAGTTTTGCATCCTAGAGTGTAGGAAATCATATCTACCGGGAGCCTACCTGTTTCATTGAATGAGACTTGATGATAGGGTGGAGTATGATCAGCCTGGCACTGTGGTTCCATAAACAACTGACCTACCCTTGATATTTCTGAACTAGAGAGCTTTGCACCCTTATCAAGCAGAAGTTTCATTGTAAGAGGAACCAGAGGCTGAGGTGGCTCAAAGTTCAGCATTTCATTTATGGATTGAGGAGTGATGTAGAACAGCACAGACCCATCTGGAGTGAGAATTTCTCTCTGTGTGGGGTCATAGTTTGCATGACACAGATGAATGAAGTCAGGTAGCACATTGACTGATGGGAGGTAGTAGATGGGCATACTGGATTGCCAGATTCCTAGGATATCAGTGTTGTTTCTGTGGTTATTTCTGAAGTGACACACAGTTTTAAGGGGAGACTTGAGGCCCATCATATCCTTGATCTAGAATTCCCTGTCTACCAAAGGTAACCACTCTAAATCCATGTGTGGAGCATTCAAAGGAGCAATGTTGAGAGCCACTAGAGCCTCCATCTTTCAACTGTTTGTATTGTGATTGTAATCTAGGTGTATATAGCAACACGTGAAAGGATTCAGGCTCTGAGGCTATTGTCAGAAGTATGGACACTGATTTTTATATCAAACTGACCTCACTGTATAATCTTATAGTGTAGACCAATTGTTGCAGAATCTGGAAGGTTTTTTTCAAATGAATCAACTAGTTTATAGGCTCTGTGAGCATAATACAGTGGAAATTGGCTTGGATTCCACCGAAGGAGTGAAATTTTGAAGAGGGAAGTGGGAATTGAGGAATTCCCTTTATAAAACAGGAGAAAATAGAAGAAACAGGGTGCTTGACAATTTTAGTTCAATATTTGGGCGGCTTTGGAGTCTCGACCAGCGAAAAATGGGCTCGAAGAGTGTTCTTATGGCGAATTTGCAGAGGAGATGGGATTAAATTTGCAGGTTTGCTTCGAATCCATAGCTTGGATAGTGCATACAAAGTGGTAAGTGATAGGTAGGAGCACTTTTGGTTTTGAATTATAGGTGTTTAGGCAAATTTAACAACGAATTATGGAAAAAACAGGGTTTTTAGGCGAAAATGGGGCAATACCTTTTTTATGGCGCATAGGGCACTTAGAAAGTACAGTTCGAGCTACGGGCTCGAGCTATGGAGCCGAATTCACAGGTTGGTGGACTGTGCAGCTTGTGGAGGCGGGTTGGACGTAAAAATCGCATGCACGTTGTTTGCAGGTGCCTAATGGAAAATGAACAAAATAGTCGTTTTCACGACTTTTTATTGATTTTTGGACATTTTAGCGCTTTTGGCGCTTTTCGGGGATGACGTCATCATGACGTATTTTGGCACATAGCGGGTACGAAAGATGACGTGGTGGCTGACATGTATGATGACATGGCACATGACACGGTGGCAGGGGGTGATGTCAGCAGATGATGTGGCGCAGGTGCAGGTCAGTGGCGGGAGACGTGGATGCAACGTCATCCGGTGACGTAGGTGGAAGGACAGAGCGGTAAGCAGTTTCCATCGGACCGAGTTTGGTACGGGGACGGTATCTGTCAAGGGCCGCCCGATGCAATCATAGGGCAACAGGTGTCCCCGTGTATGACGGTGAAACCGTCGACCATTGGGTACTAACGTACCATCGTCGGGGTGCATCTGATATGGATCAGGACCATCGAATCTGTGGTGGGTGATCCGACGGTGGATGGGAGGGCGATGTGACCGGACTTTAGCAGAAAAGTGCGTACGATAAACCTTAATTTTTGAAAGGTTTCAGGTGGGTTTTTAACTTTGGTTATGGGTTTTATGTATGTTCGGCACCAAGTTATGGTTTTTCGTTTAATCAAACATTAAACAAAACCCATATAAAATGTATGAGCACGGGGTTATTAGTATGGTTTAGGACGGGGGTTCAACTGTGGTTATTCATTTAACCTGAGGTTAAATAAACCCAACGATTTACACATGAAAGGGCTATTATTAAAGTCCCAAATGGACTTAACAATCCCCCAAAACTGTTATATGGCTATAGTTGCCAATGGGTAGGGATATTTAGATTTTTTGGGTTTTTTATATAGTTTTTGTATGATAGGGATAGGGAAATATTTTAAGGGAGCTAAAATAATAAAGTTAGATGTTAATATGTCTTTATGGATTTGAAAGTGCATGGATAGATTCTAAGTTTGTAAAGTGAAAACTTAGACATAAGAAAATGAAAGGAGTATGGAATGATGATTTTTACACAAGAAATGTGGCTTATTTCCTTAAGTAAACTCAGAGTTTAACTTAACACTTCTCCTAGACTGAAGTGAAACAGGGGTATTGGGCAGATCCCAAGGTCCTTGAGGGGATGTTAGTAAAAGATTTATGTGGAATGATGGGGAAATTAATCATGATTTCATTGTTCTACAGTCCAACCACTGCCATGGTACCAATGTTATTGATGAGATGAGTCCTTCTTGACAAGATGAAAAGTGATTATAACCTTGCTTCTGCACCCTCAAACTGCCTACTCGGCCTAATACACCTAACATTTTTTCTTCCTTTCGATTGGGTGCATATGGACTAGCAAACCTTGCTTTTCTTTCTTTTCTTTTGACTGCCCTCCTATCTAAATGTATCCTTATCACCTCCAAGGGCCCAGATTAAGCAGTTGGGGTCCTTAATTTCTCTACCTGTCTACTCATCTGCCAAGCTTGAACTGTTTGGACATATATTCATTCTCTATTCTACAACAGCAAATTTAAATATGAAGTGGTCCAGATTGAACTGTTGGGCCATCCATCAAGTGTGATAAGCAGCAGTGTCTTCACATTGTGAACTTCCAAAATAAGATAGCAGTGGCATTTTGGCTGGCCACTTTCTTGGTCTTTTGGTTTGGGGTTCATTTTTGCTATTTTTTCTGACCAAAAAAATTTCTTTCCTTTTGATTATTATTTTAAGACATACCCTCTTTACATTTTTTAATTTCTTTGTCTGTATACAAAATATGGAACCTCTGCAGCATGCAAAGATGAACATATTTGGCACTTCCATATTCAATCATGAAAAATGAAACCTATTGGTATAGGAACCTAACATTGTGATTCAAATGAAGGAGACGGTGGAATAGGAGTGATGACACTCGAGACCACCGAGGTTGAAAACAACCACACGAGCAAACCAATGGTTAACCCAGGGAAAGACAATGTTGCCATATATGGAGCACCAACATTTCCAAATGGAGGAAACGGACCATGTGTTCCATATGGGGGAAGACCTTGGTCGGTTGACTCGAGGAAGGTTGCCACCAGGAAAGAGCCTAAAAAACACTTGCACTATCTTTTAGGTGTTGGGTTGTGTTATATTCTTTCCACATAGTTAACAGGGGGTTTGAGGGGTACCCGTAACCCCACTTAGGTTAGGTTGGGCGGACCCACCTATGGTTTTGTGCATGATTTCCGCACATCTTTTTTGGACGCGATGGTTTTTGGTCCATGGTTTTGGACGCGATGGTTTTCGTTCCATGGTATTGGATGCTTCAACATGTATAAATATGCATTGTAACATTGAAAGGAACATAATGAAAAATCAAGCTGGTAGTCTCAATTTTGGGATCCAGTGGGAAATCTCTGTGTATATGTGTTTTATGTGTTATGCTCTCGCATTTTTATTTTTCTTGTGATTTAGAATTCGTATGTAGGTAAATTCTGTACGGGGTTAAAACCTACATTTGGTATCAGAGTTGTTTTGGCTTCAAGGGGATGCCTTTGATGCTGATGGGTTTCACTCGGGCCTGTGGTAGACCTTGTTCAGTGGGAGATCTGCGAGATCGATTCTGGTGGTGAAAGAAGATGGCGAGCAGCAGAAAGATAGAGATTGAGAAGTTCAATGGTTAGAGTTTTGAGTTATGGAAACTCAAGATGGAGGATCTGTTGGTGGATAAAGATCAGTGGATCGCGGTAGATCCGGGTACTAAACCAGCGACAGTGATCGATGAAGAATGGAAGAGGTTGGATCGGAAGGCAAAGAGCACAATACGATTATGTGTCTCAGATTCAGTATTGCTAAATGTATCAGGGGAAGTTTCGGCGAAGGCTTTGTGGGACAAGTTAGGGACTTTGTACCAATTTAAGTCTCTGGTGAATAAATTGTTCCTACAAAAAAAGCTGTATAACCTGAGGATGAAAGATGGAGACTCGGTGACAGAGCATCTGAATGTGTTTAATATTGTGGTAATTTAGTTATCATCTATTTATATTAAAATTTTAGATGAATATAAGTGCATCGGTTTGTTGTGTTCTCTACCAGATTCGTGGGATAGTCTGGTTATTGCAATAGGTAGCAATCCAACTGCTTTGCAGTTTGATGAAATAGTCTCAGCCTTGCTGACAGAGGAGATGAGATGGAAAAATATGGACAACCAGAATGGTGATGCCTTTTCTGTACGAGGACGTCCCAGAACATAAACAAAAATAAGTCATCGAGTGGGAGATCTAAATCTAGAGGGAGATCTAAATCTCCAGGAAAACCTATAAAGGTGGTGTGCTGGAAATGTGGAAAGGAAGGGCACTT
>APFE030044412.1:20592-33930 GCA_000404065.3 Pinus taeda | reverse complement strand
CGGGAAACCATGCAATAATGTGCATACGATACTCCATTCAAGCTCTATTTTGGAATTGAGAAATGCTTCCAACACTCGACCGTGTAAATGCAAAGCACCTATTATATAAGCTTGCATCCTGCACGGAATGAATGCATGTATTGCTCTTCTCCATATTTTATGGAGAAAAAAACCAAACGCAAAAGAGTTTAAGTTAGAAAAATCAAATGCCATTTAAATCCAATGCTCCAGAAATAGATATGATATATAACCATTTAAATCCAATGCTCCAGAAATAGATGTGATATATAGCCATTTAAATCCAATGCTCCAGAAATAAATATATATCTAGATGTGATATATAGGCATTTAAGTCCAAGGCTCCAGAAATAAATATGATATATAACCGTTTAAATCCATTGCTCCAGAAATGATATATAGCCATACGGATACATATCTACATGCAATAACAAACCCTTGATACAAATTTTAAATGCAATTGTTCCAAGTAGAAACTCTTAATAACTCTCAACCATTCATTCCCTTGCCTGAAATATTGCAAGAATGACTCTTTCATTGCCTCTTTCCTTTTCTCTGTACATATAAACCATTCATTGCCTTGCTTGAAATATTGCAATAATGACTCTTTCGTTGTCTCTTTCCTTTTCCATGTACATATAATTCATTGATTTAAAGAAAATAGAATTATTTAATAAATTCAAAAACAATAGAATCAATCAACTATATATAATATTAATTTATGTTAATATTCATTGATTTAAAGAAGATAGAATTATTTAATAGATTCAAAGAAAATAGAATCAATTAACTATATATAATATTAATTTATGTTAATTTTATACTGACGTATCCAATATATGAGCTGTCGGTGGAGAGAGGTA
Organism: Pinus taeda; assembly: GCA_000404065.3. Taxonomy (NCBI): domain Eukaryota; kingdom Viridiplantae; phylum Streptophyta; class Pinopsida; order Pinales; family Pinaceae; genus Pinus; species Pinus taeda. Next base: position 33,049 of record APFE030044412.1, on the reverse strand, counting down.
GGTTCAGTCAGCTCGCCTCTAGCTGAAAACAAAGAAAGGCAGTGCCCCTGCCCACCATTCTCGTTAGGGATTTCCGGTGATGGAAGACTGCTTTGTAAGCCGAAACCTATTCTGGAGAACAGCCAGCTCCCAGAAGTATGTTTTTGACAATGCCAGGTGTAACTGAAATATCCATCTTAATGGTGGGTGAAATGTTGGTTGTGTTACCTTCCTTGAAGGCATCCAGGGTAGGAATGGGCTTTTTTCACCAATCTACATGACCAGTGGGAATGAAATCCTTGCGCTAGGAAGCGCAAGCCCCTTCGGGACCTTGCTTTCCTAAGGTCAAGCAAGCCCTCCGGTCCTTGCGTTAGGAAGCGCAAGCCCCTCCGGGACCTTGCTTTCTAGTGTCAACAAGCCCCTACCGTCTTGCCCGAGAAAGGGCTTCGCACTTGACTTTACATTATATAGTCAAAGAAGTGGAAGGTGTGAACACATCCTCTCCTTATATTGAGAGCATGGGCCTTTAGTCAGAATTAGTTCGCTTTCATTTTACTTATTGGGTATGAGGTATGTATGAGGTCTGAGGTATGTATTAATAAGGTTTTGATGATTAATGAGTAAGTTTTTTTATTTTAGTATTTAGTATGTATTAATAAGGTTTTGATGATTAAGTTTTTTTTTGTATTTATGTGGCAATTCTCTCTATTGAAACAAATTTCAATTCTTGCCATGCAACTATTTAATTTCTAATAATTATTATATTTATGCAACGTTAGGAAAGCAAGTTGACGAGCCGCCAGAGAAGAATAGGAAGGCAAGGAGGTGTTACCTGCTGGGCAAGGTCGCAGGGCTTGCTTGGACGTTCAGGAAAGCAAGGATTTCTTGCTTTGCTTGACGTTAGGAAGTCTGATTCCGTAGGATAAGGCAGTCTTCGAATTTCTTGGCTTGCTTGACGTTAGGAAAGTCTGATTCCGTAGGATACGCAGTCTTTCGTCTACTCGTTCTAAAATAGAATATGGAGGGAAAACATTATGCAGCCATGCAACTATTTAATTTGTAATAATTTTTAATCTCTAATAATTATTATATTTTATACAAATTGATCCACGAAAACATTATGCACATAATATCCATAGTCTCCCTTCCTATTACAATTCAATGGACATAATCCCTATAGGCTCCATGAATTTCCATTACGGTTCTTCCTATTACAATTCAATACGGTTCTTCCTATTACAATTCAATGGACATAATCCCTATAGGCTCCATGAATTTCCATTACGGTTCATGGTTTGAAAGTGATGAAGTATTTAATTTCACTTCTTACCATGTAATTATTTAATTATTTGGTAACTCCATGAATTTCCATTACGATTCATGGTTTGAAAGTGACGAAGTATTTAATTTCACTTCTTACCATGTAATTATTTAATTATTTGGTAATTGTTTTTTATTTTATATAAATTGACCCACTACAACTTTATTGTATTTTATGCAAATTTACCCACTACAACTTTATGCACATAATCTCCATAGTTTCCACTTCCATTACAATTCAATTCATGGTTTGATGATTGAAATCCTTTGCCAGAACTTGAGGTTTATGTATTCAACTAACTGGACGAATGCAAGGCTTGTCACAACAAGAATAAAAAATCACAAAATCACATTTAAGAAGATTTAGGATGAATTGGATTGATGAATGCATTCTAAAAATCTTCATGGCTGGAACCTTTTAGAATCTTCATGGCTGGAACCTTTCTGAATTGAGAGGACACTGGTCTATGTATTCAACTAACCGGAGGAATGCAAGGCTTGTCACAACAAAAATTAAAAGTCACATTAATAAAAAATCACATTTAAGAAGATTTAGGATGAACTGGATTGATGAATGCATTCTAAAAATCTTCATGGCTGGAACCTTTCTGAATTGAGAGGAAACTGGAAAGAAAAGAGAGAAGACGATTAAGTGTATATTGTTTATATTTTTTAAACCTTTCTGAATTGAGAGGAAACTGGAAAAAAAAAAAGAGAAGATGATTAAGTGTATATTGTTTATATTTTTGAATTGAAATATAAAAAATCTACACTTTGCATGACGACAAAATGACGAAAACAAAAAAAAATGTGAAATATAAACAATCTACTTCTGAATTGGAATATAAACAATCTACACTTTTGCATGACGAAAAGTTCGTCAGGACATTATTTGACACATTCAAAAGCCTTACACAACACTATTTTTCTTCCACACATATTCAAAAAATTGAAAAAGAAAGTACACAATAAAATATCGATGGTTACTAAAAATAAATACAGAAGCTGAGTTATAGCCTGCAAAAGCAGAGTAAGAAGGTTTGAAAAGCCATTGAAGTTTACTCGCAACAATGAGAACAGATAATCTAAGGTTACAAAGTGTTGATACAATGGGAGCGAGCTACAATGGCCATCTAATCATTTTATGGCAGAGTACCAGAGTACCAGTTATAGCAGCAAGTCCAGGTCCATAGCACCGAAAGTATATGACCATTCCTCATTGGTATAGAAAGCGATACCTTTGAGTTCGCTCGCCTGAAACCAACCCCATTGACATTTATACCTCAGAAAACCACCATACCATATTTGAACATCCAGCGATGCACCATCTACGACAACTAAAAAGAGATTACTTCAATTTATTTAATCATATTAATTTTTATTTTATATATATATATTTGCATATGTTTTTATATTAGTTATTTATTTGTTAGCAATAAAATAATTGAAATAAAAATAAACGAACATAGCGTTGGATACAATCCACGTGCCCCTACTGCCTTGAATCATTCTTCAGGACAGTTTTAGAAAGACTCTAGAAGGAGATTCAACCATTTGGGTGGATGCTTGCAATGGAAGTTTGTGGTGGAGGAGCTGCTGGGTGACCAAGTGCCTTTGCTTCTGCTGGATCAATAAGGTGAGTTCGAGTCACCCTTGTTTCCAAGCACTTAGTCAATGGGTGGTAAAAAAAAAAGATAACACAACTCAAGCTTCGAGAAAATCTAGGTAGGAAAAACCATGGATGAGTTTCTCGTCTTTTTACCATTTATATTAACGGGAAAATAATGATTACTTACAGATTAATCTTCTTCAAACTCAATACCCAATCCCTCTTATGCTGGTGGTTCTTGAAATGAATCAGAACAAATTCTTCTTCACTACTTGTACTCTAAGCGCTTGAACTGCTAGCACCCACATTTAGTTACTGAGGAACTCTTGTATTCTACACATCAGGTAACTTTTCTAAGGTTAGTGAAGTTGGAAGCTAAAAAAAAATTATCTTCCTCTCTGTCATTCTACAGATGAATTGTAAAAAAATTGATGTTTAAAATAAAATAATTACAGGATCACATAGACATGTAATGGAAGTAAAATTAACACTCCTGCAAATATATATTTTTTGCATGGTTCTATTCTACACACCCAAAGCAACTGATCATCGCAAAGTTATACCCCCATATCCCAGCCGTCATCTTGATCCTGAAGTAGACATGGGAATATGTCCAGCTTTCGAATCCTTGGACAATCCTCTAGAATTTATGAACAAGGAAAGTTATTCGAGTGCAAACCCGACCAACAACATTTTCAATGGAAGTCCTGTAATCAAGGTTAATCCATGCGTGCTATATCATGGCCCGTAGGATGTCAAAACGAGCAGACAATCACCCGTATTTGCTATCTGTGCAAGTAAACATGCCATTCTCATTTTCATGAGCAATCCAAGGCATCGAATTAATTGTGCACAGATAGAGTCATATGGCAAATCGTTATTATTCGCACAGAACCCTGAAACAAGCCACCAACAGAAATTTCCAAACCCACCATGGGAAAGTGTAGCTCACTCGCACCCACCAGCCATGAAAATCTAGTTAGGTGGAGTAGCTAGGTTGGTTTTGCCTTCCTTTTACAACCCGAAGAAAGAACAAAGAACTCACATTAAGGAGAACTGCTCAGAGGAGCATTATGAAGAAGTCTATATCTAGAAAAATGAGAGGATTTCAGTGTTCAGTTTGCAACAACAACAAAGTGATCCAACAACCTTTAAAGGGGAAGATATATGTAAAAGAAAACTGAATATATGTAAAAGCATACCTTCATTTTGTTTGCAGCAGCAGCAAACTGATCCAGCAACTGCAAACAAAATGATCCAGCAACGTTTAAATGGGAAGATATATGCAAAATCATATCTTCAGTCTGCATGCAGCAACGACATACCTTTAGTCTGCAAATCCACGTCTAAATGGAAAGCCTGATAGACTTCCATGTTTACAGGAATAAAATATATCATTGCATTATCAGGAAATATATCATTGCTTTACCAGGAAGGGTTCTAGAGTTTTAGTGGGATCAATAATGCAGGCCAGGTGCCAAAAACAATCCAGCAATAAAACAGACAGCTAGTTACCTTGGAACATTGTGGAAGCACTGCCAACAACAACGTGGAAGTAAAACAGGCGGTAGTATTCTATAGCTTTTTTACAAATGTTGGCCAACAAAAAATTTAGATAAAACTATATAACACTATTTATCTAAATATTCCAACTTTGTAATTTTTAAAATATATTGGATATGAGTTACCTACTAGCTGGTTTGGATGTGGGTTACCTACTAGCCCCAGGAGGTAGGTTCCTGCCTTTAGGGTATTATAGGCCCTAATAAATATACATTTATTATAGGCCCTAATAAATATTTGAGGACCCATTATAAATATACATTTATTATAGGTCCCTTCTAAATATACATTTGTTTGACGGTAAAAGCCAATAGGGCAGGTTCCTGCCTTTAGGGTATTATAGGCCCTAATAAATATACATTTATTATAGGCCCCTTCTAAATATACATTTGTTTGACGGTAAAAGCCAATAGGGCAGGCCCCCTGCCTTAGGGTATTTCAAGATATACATTTAGTTGAGGGCGTGATATCATAGAGATCTGTCCTCAACCCAGATCTAAAAAAGAGAGATCTGCATCTTGCAGTAAGCAGCCTATAAAATAGAGCTAGATCTGTAGTAATCCTGGAAATTTGGACCCACAAGCCTGTCCCTCGTCTCATGTGTAGTTAAGTATTTCTACAGTGGTATGTGCGAGGGGTGTGGGGAATGGAGTGGAGAGAGGTGCAGCGGGGTCACTGTCTCTCTGCGGTGAGAGTTTCCCATGGGGTATGGCAAAGGGATGAGGTCAGAGCTAGGGGTGATTCTGCGCTGTAAGATGAAGACAGGCATGGTGGTCCTGGGTTGGTCGCCGTCTCAGGAATTAAATGGACCATACTTGTACGCGGTAGGGTCAACGCACGTAATATTGAGTCTTGGGACAACACTGAGCCGTAAGCCGTTGGTCACAAAAAATAGTACGTCCCACCTACGAAAAACGGCCTAAACAGCCCTATGCCTGTCAGTAAGGAATGAGAAGGCAGTAAACAGCTAGGCAGTAAGCTGAGAGATAATAAGGCAGTAAGGTAAGCAGGTAGGTAGTAAGGTAAGCAGCTAGGCAGTAAGCTGAGAGATGATAAGGCAGTAAGCAGCTAGGCTGTAAGGTAAGCAGCTAGGCAGTAAGGTAAGCAGCTAGGTAGTAAGCAGCTAGGCTGTAAGGTAAGCAGCTAGGCAGTAAGGTAAGCAGCTAGGCAGTAAGCTGCTAGGCAGTAAGCTGAGAATGAGAAGGCAGTAAGCTGAGCCCAGCATAATGGGTTGGTTAGGAATGAATCTGGTTCCTTGAATGAGAAGGCAGTAAGCTGAGCCCAGCATAATGGGTTGCTAAGGAATGAATCTGGTTCCTAGAATGAGAAGGCAGTAAGCTGAGAATGAGAAGGCAGTAAGAAAGTGAAGGTGGGCCGGTCTAATTCTGACCCGCTAAGATTCATTCACCAAAGTAGGGCTAAAATAACACCTCCTGGGGCTATCAGCGACCTTCTGGCAATGACCCTCTGGAATGACCTTCTGTATCTGACTGGCTATGACCCGCTGGCTATGCCTGGCTATCATCGGCTATACCCCCATCTATTTTTGGGGTAATGACCTCCTGGCACTAACTGGTTGGCGATGACTGGCTACTGCGACTGGCAATGCTTATGAAAAAGACCCTATGGCTCTTTCTGTGTATGATCAGCTATCAGCGGGAATGACCTACCTTCTGGCAAAGAAATGTTGGCTGTATGACGGGTACTTATGGGCTTACTATACCACCTTCGGGCTATGAGACTGGCTATTGGTTATGAGACTGGCTATGACTAGAGGTCCTAGCAATGATACAGACAATGACCTTAAGGCAAACTAGCGTCTCTGACTCCCGGCAATAACTAGTGGCTCTCAGCAATGACAACTATGTGATCGGCCATCGACTGCTCTTCCTTGTGACAAGTACCTCCCTCCAGGCGACTGGCTCTCGGCAATGACCTTAAGGCAAGGACTCCGATGATTGGCAGCAATGCTACACCTGGCAATCCTCTCCTTTTAGTCGAGCCACTAAACGTACCTAGGGAAACTGACTAAAAAGGCATGTTTGAGTCATAATCAAATCATTTACCGTGTGGGAATGAGGAGGCTCTTGGGTATCGGCAACCGGCGACTACTATCTATCGGCAAGCATCAATCGGCACCTCCTGTGAATGATTGACCCTTGGATCGACTAGTGGAAAAGAATCCTGGATCGAGTACACCAAAACCTGGATGAGTACCGACATCGAAACCTGGGATCGACTCTTGACTCTCCTATCAGCATCCTGTCAATGCCCCTCGCATCCCTAACCTCCTGGGAATGCCAAACTGGGAATGAAGGCATCCCCCGGCTATGAAAGAGAAACATAATGAAATGTCATTATTCCAAAGCAAAAAACCTCTCCCTAGATTGAGATCCCCTGCCGGTTAGGGTTTGCTTATTGGGGGGGGCTAGATTGAGAGCAACTAAAGTTCCTCTCCTTAGATGAGAGCCCCTCCGGTCCTCTCCTTATTAGTCGAGCAATTAAAGTTCCTCACTTTCAGTGCCCAAATGAGGGGGATTGACTCAAAAAAAATGAGGACCGTAGGGACTCTAAAGAGGTACAAGGGTGAGGGTTTGAATAAGGCCAAAAGACAAATGATAACGTTGATGTTATTTCCAAAAAAATGTGGTGCCTGCCCATTATAATAGTAGGGGCCCGGTAGTCCGTCAATATATCAATCAATCTAGCGAGCAAGCTCAAGAAGCAAGCTCACCCGCCAGCCAACTCAAAAGCTCCCCATCAATCTGGCTTTATTCATAATCCCATGGCTAAGGCAAGTAAAGCAAGTCCCAGCAAGTTGGAGTTAGTTGGTCGTTTCCAGGCAAGCTCGTAAGCAGTTTGAGTTTGGTGGGAGTTTGAACTGAGTAACGATTAGTGTCCAGGGTGGGATGGAAAGCCAGGTCAATGCTACCTACTGGTTGGAGAGGTGGTTGCTCTTTCTGGTCTCTTCCTAAGACCTCCTAATCTGGCCACTCAGTAAGGCCAGGCAGCTCTCTATTCGTTTTCAACCCCGATCATTATGCCCTCCCTCGTCCGGTGGACCCCGCCCCGTCCGGGGGTCCATGGGGTAAAGGCATCTCTCCCTCCCGTATCGTGTGATGGTGTAAATGGGTGTTATGGCTCGATTGGTTGATTTCTTCGTCGAGCCAGTGTTCGCCTGGGGTTGGGCTCAATGGGATGGCCCGCCCTTGGTGGTATGGATGGGTGTAATCGATCTAGCAATCAATCAAAAACAAATGCAATGAGAAAAGATTGATTGATTGCAACTAGAAGATATTCGAGCAACATTTGTAAATCAAAACAAGCACATAGAAGCTCTGGGTGTAGCAACGTACGCGATGTTGTATCTTCTTCTTGGTGGGATGGTGTATATTCTCTCCTGTTGTGAAGGTTGGATTAGCTCTTTCTTGGTGGGCTTGGTGTGAGGTTGGCTCTTCTGGTTTGGGTAATCCTCATCCAGTGGTCGAGCCGCGCATCATGATTGGATTCGATGTTGCTATTATATATGTCATTATGGTATCGCTGATTGAATTGACGATCTCCCTCATGTATAATGAAATGTCTCTTTGTATACGAGATTCTTTTCCAGTTTCAATTTACTTATTGGGGGGGGGGGCTTTAAGATAGAAGGGAGGCTGGCAGTACTATCTGCATCACAGGAACATTCGCCAAAGTGTCTAAGCAGATCCAGTAGATGGACCAGTTAGATATCGATACCCAGCAACATAAGTTGCACACGTAGCAAATACTAGGGGTGCAGGAGCAGAACCAAGAGCAAAGACAAAGCCAGTCGTTTACCTTTACTAAGTAGATCCAGAAGCTTATACGGGAGTAGCTACACCAATAGTAGATTCTCATGATCCAGCAGCAATAAAGCACGCAGACCCAGATCCATAGCTAGCAACATACCTTCCATTTATAGAGCCCGTAGTAGCACCCCTTCTTATAGCTCCATTTCGTGATTGAGGTTCAGAGTTAGTCACTTGCCTTGATGAGCTAGATCGAAACCCAACCTTATCTGTTTACCCATATCCAGATTAAGACCTAGTGCCAGTAGTTTCTCCTGTTGATTAAGCAGTTTAACCCATTGACCCGGGAGATGTAGCGATATATTAAGCTGTTGATTCATAAGTTGATCCAGTCAATGAACCAGAAGCATCTATTGAACCAGAAGCTAAGGTAGCTAGAGAACCACCTGTAACAGGGAAGGTAGTCGTTTCTGACCCAGCAGTAGATTCATATGTATATTCAAAAGTTGGACTAGTTGATCCACCTTAAGCACTAGTCCCAACAGCATATCGAGATGGAGACTTAGAAGTAGCTGTATATAGAGAAGCGGCACTAATGGCAAGGGAATGAGATCCGGTACCAGTAGATCCAGTGACATAGGTAGAAGAGAAAGTGGACCAAGCATAAGTAGAGCCAGTAGCATATCCAGTAGTTGACCTTGTTCCGGGTTTATGCACATCCCTACCTGTTATATAGCTAGTTACAGATCGAGATCCATACCCAGTTTACCCCGAACCAAAGAAAGCATCACTAGCAGCATAGGTATAGAGTTTCTTCTTTTTACCTATAAGCAAAGGCAACATATGTATATGAGTCAGCCGAGTAAGTTGATTCGGTTGTTTCCGTTTCAGCTGCACGAGCAGTTCCATACCCAGTTACACCACCAACAATAGTGACCGTTGTTGAATATCCGTAAGCACAAGTTGGTCCAGCAGCATCCCTTCCAGTCTTTAGTCCTTGATGCTGCAGTAGTCGATTCATTCTTTTCACCAGCAGCATAAGTAGCATTTGAACCAGTGGTCCTAGTCAAACAATCAGTTGATCCACTAGTTTACGTCGTTGAAACCTCTATCTTTGCGTGTGCCTCTGCTACTATGGGTGAGGGGACTGGATCTTTATCTGGGCGAGATGGTGGCTTTGCTACTGCTTCTGGAACTGAATCTGCTTTAGCTGGCTCGGATGCTTTCACTTATATAAGGTCCAAGATGCTGCGAATTAAGCCCTACGCCTGCACGCTATCCATGTGTTAGAGATAGAAATAGCTCCCTATTCAAGCCAACATCAAGGTAGTGCCCCGTAGTGACAAGGTTGGGGATCCGGCCCATAGAATAGTCCATGATAGCGCTACGTCCAAGAGAGAATCCTACTATACGCTCATGTTTTCTGTACAATAGAGTTCCTCGTTTGTTAGGAGTTGAACCGAAACAATCGAGCGGAGGGTTCGTGCTATGGGTAATAACATGATAGGTGTAACGCATGCTATAAAGTGTTTCCAATTTGCTCTAGTGTATTGAGAATTACAAAAATCCAGTGAATTTGACGGGTCGTAATTCCTGTAGTTACGCAGGCTACCCACTAGCTATAAATCCATCTCCCTCAACTGAATCCACTGGATCAATTGCACAATCTGCTGGAACTATATCTGCTGGATCGAAGGCTGCTGGACCAGGAACTACTGCTATAGGATAGGATATAGGATCTGCTTACCGAAGCTTCAGAAACCACCACCCTTGCTAGTGCTTATGGCTCTGCTCCTGTCTTTCCCGCTGCTTCTCCCTATGTCTCTACTACATAAACTTAGGGCATACGGGGTAGCACGAAGATGAAAGCATGGTGAGCGCTACATTCATTTGGGCATACATAGCGCACTTCTTTGACCTGAGTGCTGCCTTCCTTCCACTTACACCAGAGCAGCTTCCTTACCCACCAATAGGTATTATTCTACCACCTTTATAGCTGCCAACTATGTCTTGACTATTGACTCGGATACTGATGGTGCTGGATCAACAGATGAAACAACCGCCTCTGCTCGTGCTGAGGATTACGTATTAGTAACTGCTTCTTCCATTGCGAGGCGATCAACCACCGGTAGTAAAGGCGGAACTGGAGCCATTTGACTTTGATCCCATTCCAGAAGCAAATCGAGATTGAGTTCCAAGTCCAGTCGTTGGCCTTAAATCAGTTGATCCCACATAGGTAGCAGCATTAGTGATAGAGCCTGAAGCAGTTTAGATCCTTAAGCCATAGAGGCAAGAGTTTCACCATTACCAGAGATAGAGGAAGCATCTCGCCCAGCGTCCTTTATAGTTTTAGATCGAGCAGATCCAGTTGTTTCCTCGATAACTATCATCTTCTCTTCGATGTAAGTAGGACGAGTTCATACCTAAGCAGGAAGACTTGCACCTACCCAAAGTCTGAATCTAGGAATGGTTTCCCTCGAACCAAGGAAGGCAAGAGTAGTTCACCAGAGTTGAGAATCCTCTACCGGCCACTGAGCTCTCGATAAAGGTAAGGAAGCCTCGCACAAGCTGGAAAGCCATGGACGCAAACTTGAAGTTTAGAGTTACCTACTAGTCGGCCTAGAAAACTCGCCCAAGAACCAGTAAGGAAATTTACCTGCAGAAAAATATTCACCACACTGGTGGAATCAATCAGTTTGTTCTATGCATGCAACTAAAAAAACATTTGCTAGAGTTAATTTTGTAAACAAAAAGCCCTGCTTACTTATGTCGGACCTCCCGTCGCCCTGTTGGTCTGCATGTAGCAAAGGGTGTCAGTGTATTGCAGTCACCCTCAACACAACCACCGAATACGTTAACTGAAAAGAAGGTAGTGTGTCCGCTCATGGAGAGGCAAAGACCATACTTGGAATTAATAACAGAACTTGAGGGAGTTTGATTGTAAGATTCCGCAGAAAGCCTGTGCGGTTGATGGACCTGTAGTTACTGCCTTTAATTCTGTTAAATGTCCAAGCAATAAACATGGAAGAACTGAAGGGTTGAACAAATTTCGGAATAGGAAAACTCTCTGCGGAGAATTGATAGCCTGAGCGAGGAGAAAAGCCCATGTTGAACTACTCTCCCAAGCTGCTTGTAGCTGCCTTCTGCGGAGAATTGATAGCCCGAGCGAGAGAGGCACTGGCTGCATGCAAGGCGCTCATGCAGGGCACGGACCACCAAGTCAACTTATTTTTATGTAAACTGAAAATATCAAATAGATCAAATAATTAAGATAGGGAAAGATCTTAAAGTTCAAGTTCATTTGCGTACGGTAAAATAATTTGTCCCCGTTGAAATAACATCGAGGCACGTGAAGCGTGCAATAAGACCTCCAATTCACAACTTTGGTTATAAATTTCTTACACCAATATTTGCAGAGATAAACTTTGGTTAAACTTTGATAGTGCACAATTTTTTTTGGTCAAAGGACCGGTTAATGTATGGTCAACGATCGGATCGATCGCTAATAGTCCCAGGCAGGGACTAATAATAATATCTTAAATAATTAAATATTTTAAATTTATACCATAAATCTTAGAATATTATCTCCTTAATATATATCAAATTTATATCAATACCATTTATGAAATTATTTTTATTATTATCTAATTTTAATTGGTTACCATCAAGCCAGAGACCAAATTGGTGTGTGAGATCCCCTTATTTGTGGGACAAGGGACCCACCTCTGATTTTAAACTTATAACTTTTGAGGAGAAAACACATACTCTTAACCATTAGACCCACTCGAAATTCAAATATCTTAACTAAATACCTTTAATTTATACTATAAATCTTATAATCTATTCCCAACTAATAATTTCCATAATATATCTTACCGACTATCAAATTTATATAAATACCATTTATAAAATACAAAATAATACTAAAAAAATATTTACCAATTTATACATTCATGAAATAGAAGTGGGCCTAATGGTTAAGAGCATGTGTTTCCTCCTAAGAGGTCACAGGTTCAAACCCAGAGGGGGGTAGAGTATGTATGCCTTTGTAGACTTAGCAGTCAAATCGTTGTGCGGAGGTGGGTCCCTTGTCCCACAAACAAGGGGGTCTCATACACCAATTTGATGTTTGGGTTGGCTGTGACCTTAAAAATGGATATTATTATTATTTATTATTAGAAAATAATAAAAACTTTTTTATAAACTTTTATTTAAA
>APFE030044412.1:15000-19541 GCA_000404065.3 Pinus taeda | reverse complement strand
AATTTTCTATTATTTATAAAGAAAATTACATGCTATAGATGCCGGAATAACATATGCAAAAGTTGTGCAGATGGCCGTCAAATAAGTTTAGTACAAAACACCCTGATAGGGTGTACTGTAAGCAGTGATGTAAAAATATATACATTTGTATTATATGTACATCATATGTGTGTAGAAAAAACTGTGTAAAAAAAACTACAAAATTAGGGCCTGTTGGCCCTCATATAGTGTTGGTCTATATATAGACAATGGTAATACTGGAAATGCTCATCCCCCTGCTGTTCTTTTATGATCCAAATGCCCCTAGGTTGCACTGTTGCCTCCTTGGATAATTTGTCTGCAGCTTGGTTGTGTTCCCTGTAAATATGTTGGCAAGAAATAAGTTCAAATTGTGATTTGAAATAATGCCTCATCCAAAATATTACTAAGTGAATGCATATGACAAGTGGATGCATTGTTGAACCAGTTTATTATGATTTTTGAGTCCCCAAAGATTTGTATCTGTTTGCAGTCATGTGCCAGTGCAAAGTGGAGTAGGTGACAGAGCGTGATTAATTCAACCAAATTATTTGTGCCTGTGCCCAGTCCCATTTGGATATGGAAGGTGTGATTTTCATATTTGTGCAGCAAGATGCCCCCACCACAACCTTATTCCTGAGTCGCACTATCAAAATAGGTCCAAGATATACCATGGTTAATGATCTCAGCAGTCACTGTACGAACCGGGGCTGTGTTATTGTCCTTGGGAATGTCATGGTAAGCGGATAAAATTTGGGCAATGGCCAAAGGCCAGTTGATGGCCTTGTCTCGAAAGATGACCCCATTTCGAAGCAGCCATACAGACCATCAAACAATTAATGGGATACAGAGTTGTTTTTTATTCGTGGTCCCCAATCTCCAATGATTCCAGGCATCCACAATGTGAGTCCCACTCCATCGGGCATTAATAGCAAGTGTTGTGAGGACCTGATTCCATAACTCAATAACTAAGCCGCATAGAAGGAAAAGGTGGTCATTTGATTCTTCCGCCTGATTACATAAGACACATCTGGAAGGACCATGGTATGACCTGTGCATGAGATTGATTCCAGTAGGATTTTTGTTCTTTAAGATGTTCCACATGAGTAGTCTGGTTTGAGGTGGGGCTTTGAGTTTCCAAATAAAATGCCACCAATCAATGAGTATAGGAGTAGTATGTGCAACTTGTAGAACATGGCAACTATCTTGGTGTATATATACCATGCCCAACATCCGCCCAAATGAGTTCATCTGTCCCTTCTATGATGCGGATGTGGGATTCTAGCAGTGCCTTTAAATAATCATCCCAGGCCCGATGCCAATGTGCTGGGATGCCTAGATCCCCGGCTGTTCTCCATGCTTGAGTGAATATGGTGGAGTTCTCCATATCTACAATTTCCACAATCCTGTGAATTTCATGTTGTTTAAGGTGCAGGATGAGGTCATGGGGGAGTCAATATAGGTTCCCAAAGCCAGTCCATGGATCAATGCCTAACCTTACAGATTGACCATATCTAATGCGCCAAATAAGTCCATTTCTGACAATGGGAAGTGCATGGAGGACAACTCTCCAAATTAATGACATACCTGATTTATTCCAAGTAGGAAGCCAGATCCAATCCATGATTGGTAGTGGCCAGATGTATTTTTAATGTATTACCTCCTTCCATAGGCTGTTGGAAATGAGAATGAGCCATCCCATTTTTGCAGCAAGATCATGGGCAAAAGCTGATAGATCTTTAAGTCCTCATCCCCCCACTTCTTTGGAAGTGCAATTTGGGTCCATCCCACCCATGCAAAAGGTTTCCCTTCCTTATGTTCGCTCCTAAGGAATCTACAACATAATTTTTGGATCTGGGCTAGGATACCTTTAGGAATCCATGGTAATGACATCCAGTACATCGATGTTGCCTCCATAACAGATTTGATGAGGACCAGTCTTCCTGCCCTTGATAGGATTCTATGATTCCAATTGTGTAGCCTTCTTTCAATCTTGGCTACCAATCAAGTCCAATCAACAATATTGTACCCGTGGGGTTTGATCCAAAATCCTAAATATTTAAGTCCCAACTCCATTTGTGTGTGCTGATAGGGAGACCTTTGAGAGGTTGTCTGCATTTTATGAATTGAGAAAGAAAAGAAGGTGATAGTGGATTTCATCCTGTTGGGCTCCATACTTGTAAATGCTGTGAAAAGTAGCAAGATCTCATGGAATGCAGTGGAGTCTTGGATGCCTCCATTTAAGAATATAATTACATCATCCACAAATAGGAGGTGGGTGATGATGCATTGTTCAGTGATCTTTAGTCCCATAATTCTCCTCTCCCTTCTGGCTTGGTGCATGAGTCTACTAAGACCTTCCATAACAAGGAGAAAGAGGATAGGGAACAAAGGGAAATCTTGCCTCAGCCCACATTCTGCATGAAATAAATAGAAGGCAGAGCCATTTATAAGGACACTGGAAAACGCAGTTGTAATGCAGCGCATGGTCCAGTTGATGAAGGATACCGGGAAGCCTAAGTGGGTGAGGAGAATTCTAATATATAACCAGCTAACCCTGTCGAAAGCCTTGGATAAGTCAATCTTGAGTAAGGTACATTTGAGCTTTTTCAATTTGATAAAGTGGAGGGCCTCTTGAGCAGTGCCCACAACCTCATGGATTTGTCGATTGTGAAGGAAAGAAAACTGCTCAGGGAGGAAATGATTAGACATAATGGCTTTAAGGCGGTTGGAAATAATCTTAGCTATTATTTTGTAGAGGAAGTTGCAGAGAGAGATGGGTCTGAAGTCATCAAAGGAACTGGGTGAGTCCACCTTGGGGATAAGGGCGATGAAGGTGGAGTTGATGGCCTCGTACAAACGACCAGTGAGTCTACATTCTTCCACCAGATTGAGCAGATCCTATCCAATGATGTCAAAAAAGGAAATATGGAACTCAATTTTCCACCCATTCGGCCCATGGATCTTATCCTTCTTGAACCGTTTTATAGTTCCTTCTAATTCGCTCATGGAAACAGGTTTGAAAAGCTCCTTAGAGTCTTCGTGATCCACATATTGAGGGAATAACTGTACTATGTGAATAATTTCAGCCAAGGATGCTCTAGGGGGGGCCTTGAATAGCTTCCGAAAATGTGAGTTCCCAAGGTGGGCAAGCTGATGAAAAGATGTAGCAGACTGACCTTCTTCATTGGGCATGCTCCAAATAGTGTTGCTGGCCCTCCTTCCTTTGGAAAAATTATGGAAAACTCTTGTATTATCATCTCCAACTTTTAACCAAATGGCTCTGCTCCTGAGGCGCCAAGGTTCCTCATAGTCTTTTAGAATCTTGGCTTCGTGTGACTTTAAACCAGTGAGGTGAGATTTTGCCTCATCCAATACGAAACCTCTGCCATGCTCATCCAGTAGATCCACCAATTGAAGTTCAATGGATGTGAGGGCTGCTTCATCCCTGTCTCTTTTTTCCTTAGCCCATTTTCTGGTGAGGCTTTTGATCTTGAGAAGATTCTGACAGAAACCCTCAAAAATGGATCTCCCCTTATTAGGTGGGTGGGAAAGCCAAAAATCAATGATTAACTTTATGTAGTCTGGGTTCATCAACCAAGAGAAATTGAATTTGAAAGGAACCCTAGTTTTAGGGAAAGGCCCTGAGAGCTCTAGGAAGATAGGAGAGTGGTCTTAGATTCCACCCATACCAACCCATTGCCGATAATTTGGAAGATCTTGAATCAAGCGTTCTTTAATGAGAAATCAGTCCAATCTCCTGGATAATGCAACATCCCAGGTTCTTCTGTTGCACCAAGTAGGCATCAATTTGTGCATAGGAATATCGATTAGATGGTGCTGCTCCATAAATTGAGTCATGGTGTCCGAAAGTGGATCAATATGTGCATTATTGCCCCAGGATTTTCCCAAATCCAATGGAGAAATTCAAGTCCCCTCCTAAAATGAGATTATTGTAGTTAACAAGGGAAAGGTTAAGCAAATGTGTCCAGAATTCAGTTCGGTTGAGACAAGGGGCATATATATTCAAAATTCTAATCTCCATTGCTAATTATGAGGAGTAGATGTCCATTCCAATGAAGCCAACACCCCCCCAAGTGGAGAGAGTCTTAATGGTGTGAGGATTAATCCCCAAATCCACCAGATTGCCCTATAACATCATGAGCATGAAAATTCCAACCAGGTTTTAGCGATTGTAGAACATGGACAATCTGGTCTGCATTGGCCAGAGTTTCTTACAGGTATAGGATGTCGATGATCTCATCTTCCAACATTCTTCGGAGGGCAGTTTTTTTGGCAGGGCTTTCCAGGTCCCTGCAGTTGAAAGATAGCCATTCCATGACAGAAACCGATTTAGGGTGTTTGATGCTCTAAGTACCCTATCGAGAGTGGATTGCCTACCCATAGCTACATCAACCCCATCCTGAAGAATTGCCTTGGAGATGAAAGAATGTCTACCTTTGGTGGAGTTGGAGGATTATGAGGGGAGATCATACCAATCCCAGGTAGTACAAGTGGGAGGG
>APFE030044412.1:0-10000 GCA_000404065.3 Pinus taeda | reverse complement strand
TTTCAGTATTCTGAATCCATTTCTATAGCTCGTTTTTCCTGTTGAGGCATTCTTCTCACTGTTTAGCTTCAGGGAAGCTTTCAGGGCCACTAGGGCCATTTTAGTGCTTGAGCTGTTTGGGGGCTGTGTTCATCCATTTTGGTGATTCAAAATCCTAGGTCCACTATTTTAGACCTTCTGAGTCTGATGGCAGAGGTTTCAAAACCAATTGAGGTAATCTTCACCTCGAAATTATCCATGCAAGTTTAAAGGGCCATCAGGGCCAATTGGTGAAAGTACTATATAAGGTACAATTTCACTGTTTAGTGTTTGGAATTAGCATATTTAGCTAATTCCCATCTTCTGATTTTGTATTTACAGTCAGATTGTCTTTCGAGACACTCATATTCTTGTATTAGCCTTTGTAGCATTTTTAATACAAGAGGACCAACCTATTTTGAGAGGCTTGGTCTAGTAGATGTAGCCCAAGAGGGGTGAACTGCTTCGTCATTTTGATGTCTTTATTTGCTGAAGATGGTATACTAAACAAAACTGATATAAAGTGTTAAACAACTAATATAATAACTTTCATACACACATAATCACCTATACAACTGCAGAAAGTTATTTGTTTTATTCCGCAAGACATCAAGCTTCAAGTATGTGTATGTCAATGACTTCTAAGTGTTTACTTCGTTATTTATTTAGGCAGAGCCTGTAGAGGGCCAGGTAGCCTATGGAACTCATCCTCTCTTTAGAGGTGACATGTTTGGTGAATGCCCCTACAGTCTATATCTGTATAAGAAATAAGAAGTTTTCACATTTTCAGAGGTCACTTGGAGTGTATAACTCACATTTGAAATTATGGGAAATGGATACCTTGCACCCTTAAAAAAGTACATTCCATTTTCAGATCATATTGGTGCATGCTTTGAAATATCTACAACCATGGCCTTGAATAAATTTCCTTGACATCCTGCACAAGCAAAGATGGGGGAGGGGGAGGCACCCCCTCCGGGGTCTCCATCATGATGTCACAACTAGGGTTTTGATTCAGTCCATGAAGCCATCAACTATTGTTATCAAATGTACAAATACAAAATTTTTTTAATAAATAATAAATTAAATAAATACTATTTAAAAATAATTTTATTGGTAAATAATTAAAACTTCATATTGAATAATTCAATTTATATAAAGCACTTAAAAAGAGACTAATCAAGTTAGTTTTCACTACAAATTTATTGTTTTAAAATAAACTTTTTTAAAGGCCACTCAAACATCCCCCTTAATGTGCCTTGACTCAAAGATCTCCTTCTATCTAGAGCACTTTTTGGAGTTGCAGGATGGCCTCATCGTCCACCCCACTTATACTCGCAAGCATTGGATGCACTGACTCAGGATTCCACTAGGGTGGCTTCGAGTTATGTCCCATCAACTTCGGGTGGAGACAGATCACCATTTACCACAATATGATAGGGTATGCTAGTTATGCAACCTATAGAAGCCAAAGATAGATATGAACCTCATTTTTTCATGCCCTATATACTATGAGATCATAGGTTGATATCATTGCCTAGATAGGGAATCAAGAGGATTCCTCTCTACCTTTTTCCAATATCAATACTAGAGATGCCTATTCCTCTTCATTAGGGAGATATTTAAACACAAATATTGGATCCTACATACCTCACCTCCCTTGGGGATAACTCAGATGATCACATCATACTTTTAGGTTGATTCGACTGACAGAAGCAACAAGCAATGGGTTGAGTTCTAGGGTATTTCAAATAGTAGAGGAGTGAGACACTCGGTCTTCCCTTAGCCCTCCCTTTTTAGAGGCCAACCAATAACCTTGAGACCATTGTAAAGGTGCCAAACAAAATATCGGTTCACTCACATCCAGAGCGTCAGAGGGTTTAGTACCAAATAGTTCCTGAACAACCCCCCCTCCCCGACAGGTGCCTCCCTAGCCCTAATGGAGCCTTATCCATAGCTTCTTTTCTTCGGTCTCAAATGTTAAGAGTATCCCTTATTCCTGCTTCCCCCCTTAGGCTCATGCAACCAAAGTCCTCATTGGATACAAAGGACTCTGATAGAAAGCCAATGCCATGGTCGCCCCGCTCATCGTTTGTTATCAAACTCGAGCATTATTGACATCATCAACTTCTAGCCATGGATTTATTTATTTAACCTTCTACATGATCTCGTTATATACATGTTTATAAACTTGTCATATTATTGTATCCTTTTTTACTTCATTTTATCCTAGATTTAACTTTCAAATTTTCTAGGAGTTATGTTTGCACTCCCACATTGTACTCGTACTAGTTGTATCCTTCAGTCCCATTGACTTATTTATGGCCATTTGTCGGACATTAATAAAATTATCTTATTTTATCTTATATTAAAGGTATGTGAACTTCAAGGGTCTCTAATAAAAACAAAGTTTGAAATAATTTTTAAATTTATGTTAAATACTTATTATTGTTTATAAATTTTTTCAATATGTTGTATCCTACTTGTTTTACATTTTAAAGTTTATTTGGGCATATTTTTCAATTGAATTTGGCTGAAATCCAGTAGGGATTTGTTGGAATCACAAGTTTGAGTTTTGAAATCTCCACAATCTGAGTACCTTAGGGGTTTTTCAAGGCATTGAATCCTTTAATACATTCAAAAACACATTTTAAACAACAAAAACTCATAATATAACCATTTTTTTGTGAATCTAAAAAAAAACTCCAAAACTTAAAATAGTTAAACAACACATTCAATATTCTTAAAAAAATATTAAAAATAAATAAAATTATAAATAAAAAATTCAAACAAAAAACTCAAAACTTAAATTAGTTTAAACACCTTTCAATATTCTTAAAATATTAAAAAAAAATAAAAAAATTATCACCAAAAACTCTAAAACTTAGAAATATTAGACAACATCTCTCTCATATTTTTAAAAAATATTAAAAATAAATAAAACTATAAACTGGAAATGCGGGTTTTCACCAACCTTAGGCTGATTGTTATTTTCACGGTTACCAATATCGAGCGAAACCCCTTTGATAAGTGGAAAACTATTGCCAATAGGAAGAGAAACCCCTTGATATGTGGTTTAGTTGGAGCTCTAGTTTGAAGCCGAAAGCTCAATGGCTTAGAGTTGAATTCAGATGATGAGTAGTTTAATCCTTAGTTCAAGGAAAAAACAAATCTGATTAATCGAAGACCAAAGAAGGCATTTATTTGATCTGTTATCACTCTTATTTTATAGCACAAATGTCATTTTTATTATAGGCTTTTATTATTTTATAGCACAAATACCATTTTTATTATAGGCTTTTATGCCACTTCTATATAGGCTAAAATGGCTTTTCAATGTAGAAATGTGTGCCTTTTGGAGTAGGGGATTGGTGATTTTTTCTTTTCACTCTCGTTTTTTATTCAAAGTGCTAAAACACCTTAAAAATATTGTTCAATCCAACTCATTAAAATTTAATGTACAATAATGATAATATGCTTGCTTTAGTGATATGGGTATAAGAAATAATATTTTGTAACCTATGTGATTATTAATAAGCTTTGCCCACATAATTGGCCAACATTTCAAGTATGTATCACTAAACATTACGTTAGGTCGATAACATATTGTTTAGGTGGAAAACGATTAATATGTTCCAGTGGGATATGTAGTTCAAGATCCACCATTACTATTGAAAGCACCAATTTAACCCGTGTATTTCAAGATCCACCATTACTATTGAAAGCACCAATTTAACCCATTTTAACCCATTGCTTAATTTGGCAATTGCTTGAGGTTCCTTTCATTGATAGGTATTGAAATCACCAATTTGACCTATTGTTTAATTTGACAACTGCTTGAGGTTTTTTTCATTGATAGTTATTGCTTTAAAACAAAGTAGGGCATTAGGAAGGCATTTTTACCTTGGCAGGGACTCCTTGCCATGTAACACTTGTTTTGTTTTTCAATCATGAGGTAACAATCCATACCCAATATTGTTAATTTGGATAAAAGTTCAATTACCCTACTGTGGTCTCTCTTAACATGTAAGAAGAAAATGTTAGTGAACTACTTTGAGATGACTATGTGGCTAATATTCACAGGTGAGCTAATTTTTCATGATTTTCCAAAAAAAAAAAAATTCACCAATTTCCATTTTTTATAAAAAGATTCACCCAAATTTTAAAATATAAAATTATTCTACCTTAAAAATCGCCAACATTATATAGAGAGTATATATAAAATCTTTATAAATTTGAATAATTTTACAAATACATCAATAAACATTTTATATTTTGCATATTAGGGACTAGTGAGATTCGTCAATGTTTATAAACTTCAAGATAATTTTCCATTCTTAAAATTTTCTCTCATGGCTATCACCTAGTCTAACAAGGGTCTCAAAGTTGTATTCTCCATTTTAAATGTTCCTCCTACTCGTTCCACCACAACTTTTAATCTTTAAAGATTTGTAGACTTTTCCATCCTTTTTTTATTTTTTTAGCCATGAGATTAGGTAACTCATTAGAGTGATCTACGCTAACCCTAGTATTCAAACCAACTAGTTGCCATTATAACCTAATAATATATCCAACAACCCACAAGCCAATATACCAATAACTTATGACTTATCAAGGATCAAGACATCCTAAGGCACCCCAAGTAGAGCCTTTATCCCATATGGTATCTACCTTTCTAGCCTTATTACAATGAGCCAAAGTTTTATTGATAATTTGAACTTGGATGGGGATTGTGCAACAACCTCAACTTTTTCCTCTCCTTTATTTAGTGTTAATTTCAACCAATTCAATAAGGCATGTGTCTTTTACTAGTGGCATGCACCTCTTTCCCAACTTAGCTTAGAAGAATAACTTATGTTTTCAAAACGGAAAAGAATGCCATTGACACCATGAGGCAATGGGTTGCCTTTGGTAACCCTATAAAAGAAGATATGTGGCCTAATTTATCTATCTCCAAGGGGAGAAATAGTTCCTAGGACCCCCACTCTTATTAGTAACTTGCCCAAAATATTCATAATATATTAGATAAAATGGAAAACTTCTAAAGGGGCACATGCTTTTCCTTGAAATAAAGTGGCATTTCTAAAAAGCCAAATGGACTAGCCAACCATCACAAGGAGAGATCTATGGTCTACTAGAGAATTATGTTCCATGTAATTTTTAGATGCTTTTTCCAATAACATACCATTGTTTTTTCATGTTAATCTAATTGATATCTCTTTCCAAACTTGATTTGTGATAACATAATCAACAAAGATTTTATTAGTTATCTCACTATTATTCCTACATAAGACACAAAATCTTGGGCCCAAGGAGAAGCTTTATTACTCAAGGTCAGCTAAAAGAAATTGTGGATTTTCGTGGAACTTTGAGCTTCCATATGGGTTTCCACGTTTAGCCATAGATCTCTGGTCCTTCATTTAGAAACATTGCTTTATACCCTAAGCTTGGAAAGTAGTCTCTTTTAAGTAATTTAACCAAAAAAGGGAATAACCTTTAGCACTTAAGTAGTTCTTGCTCAATTTCTACCTTTTAATGAATTTACCCTGCTATATACCATACCACCCTTCAAAGCCTAGATCATTAGCATCAATTATCCAAATTCCTTGTAGGATCATGTTACTACTAACTTGACTTGAATACTAATTATTTTATAAATAGAACATGAATCAAATTATTTTCCGAATTAAGCACATACAACATCATTCAACCATATAGAACATGAATTAAATATGACATTCATACATAACGTCAAAATTATAAATTAAAACAATGAGCAAATGCCTATAAATATTACACACAACCAACTACAAACATTGAATGTTCTACCCAACTATAGGCATTGCTACACAACTCCCCTCTACAATAAACCAGCCCCTCAGTTGGGCTTATGAGTCCACAAAGAAAAACAAACTCCTATGGGTGTCTATTGTTCACATTAACAACTCAATACCAAGCAAAAGGGAAATGACACAATTCTTACGACAATTTCAAAGACAAAGCTCTATTCGCTATTAATTTACACAACCCAAGCGATGAGATTTGCTTATCTACACCATAGTCCCTTGGAAAATCTCCATTTCATCTAGGGCTCTAACATAGTATTTCTAAAAATATCTCAATTAGGAGCTCCAGGAAATCTAGTTGTTACTTGAGTTCTTACAACAATCTTTACATAAGCTCTTCAGTAATTTCTCAATGCTAACTCTTCACAGGCATATCAATTTAGTTCTCAACATCAATACCAACTCTAACAATTGATTTTCAACACACAATATAGCTACAACCTCCCGCAACCAAAAACTATGCTTTTCTTCACTTCTTCTTGTTTGCAAAAAAATGCCTACACACTCTAATTGGATTTTATTTTCCTTTTCCGCCATAGTTCTTGATCCAGGTGGATATTGGTGGCCACCTGCCAATTCCACTTGGACCCCCATCATTGCTTCTTTCAGTTTTTTAGTTTCCTCAATTGTAGCATAGTTTACTATTTTTAGCAGTTTTCTGGGTCCTAAACTTCTGGAGCCGTTTGAGGCCCTAAATGACATTTTTCAGTCTAAAATAGTCGTTTTCATCGTAATCCTCAGAGATATATTTCCAATGGGTTATCATGCACATCAAATGGAGATAATATGACCAAGTCACGACCCCGGGAAGTTGGCTGTCCAACTCACCCCAACGGGGCCCATAAACTCTTAGTGTTACATCTCCTCGGGTTAGGGTTTTGGTTGTTTAGGGTTTGTTCTTATTGTTCAATAATAAAAAATGCCCTTGAGCCTCATTGTAAGGCAGTCCAGAGTCATGTAGCTGCCACATCTCTTCTCAGAGATAAGCTACCATCACCCTAGCTGGTTTTATTTCCATTTCTGTTTGTAAGCATATTTCAGTATTTTACATTAATGAAATGAAGTATTATTTCCGCTGCATCTCTGTGTTTATGGTTATCTCTGTAATTTGTTGCATTCTTGTTTAAATCCGGATCAGTGGTATTAGAGCAGTCTGTTTTTTTCTCTGTTTTTCTTTTCATGTCCCCAACGAGGTCGGGATATAAGGAGTTAGGGCTTGAACTGGTCGAACCTTTACAAGACCAGCTTCACAAATCCCGACGGCCTCCCATGGCGGATGGAAAGAAAGACGAGGGGGCAGGAGATCCTATCAAAATCTTGCTTGAAGAAGCCCTCGAGCGACAAAGGAACGCGATGATGGACAACTTTGTCCAGATCCTTCAGCGACTACCCAGGGGCGACGCATCAGCTTCCAACAACTACTCTGGAAACGCCACACCTTTTAAGGTGCAAGTTACTTTTGAAATCCCCATATTCGAGGGTCAGATAGACACAAATGTCGTCGATAAATGGTTAAATCTGCTAGAGGGTTATTTTTTTGTTCATGATTTTTCTAGTCGAGAAAATATTATTTTCGCTCTTCTCAAAGCAGCCCCCAATGTCAAGGACTAGTGGGAAACCTACTGCGAGTAGAAGGATGAAAGTACAGGCTCACTATTTTCAGTTGCACCCACTTGGAATTCATTCCAATATGCCATCAAGGAGCAGTACTACGCAGTCGGAAGCTATGAAGATCAATACATAAAGTGGACCACGTTGCGACAAGAAAGGGACCAAGACGTGCCAGAGTTTACCAATATTTTCCATACCCTTCGCACAAAGTTGGGTATCAAGGATTCAGACCAGCATTTGGTACTCAAATATCGTGGCTGCCTGCACAAGTACATTCGGGAAGAAATAAAATTCTTGAACATCTCCTCGCTCGGCACGGCATATCGATATGCCATTAAGGTTGAGAAAAAGTTTAAGTAGAAGAAGCGAGACTTTGTATCTGTGAATCAGAAGCAAGGGAAAGGTGCCCCCAAACCGCATAACAAAGGACAAAGCCAAGGCGAGGCGGCCCAAGACAACCCACCAAAGTTGCAAGCAAAGAATAGTGCTGTGAAGCTGAAAAAGGACACAAGAAAGTGGTGTGAGTTCTATAAGAGCTCCACTCACAACACAAGTGAGTGTCGGGCCAAGCAGTCACTGGTGGCTAAGCTAAAGGTTTTAGAATCAGATGCATGTTCTGACTCTGAGTCAGAACCCGACAAGGGGAATGACAAAGGGAAGAAGATTATCGATGTGGAGTCCAATGCCATCGTTGCCACCACGAAGATCCAGAAGGAGGAACTCGAAGATCCAAAGGAGGAGGAGTGTCTCTTCCACTCCCAGATGTGGGTAAAGGGCTCCCCGCTACAGTTCATTGTCGACAGCGGGAGCCAAAAGAACCTCATTTCGGCAGAGGTCGTGAAGAGGCAAAGCTTACCGACCACAACACATCCACAACCATACACCATCAAGTGGATTCACCAAGGACAGGATCTTCGTGTGAGCTGGCAGTGTCACCTTCCATACAACATCAAGCCCTTCACGGATGAGGTATTATGTGACATTTCTCCTCTTGAAGTTTGTGATGTATTATTAGGACAACCATACTTGTGGAAGAGACATGTTGTGTATGAATCAAGGCCCATTCTTTTATTATTACCTTGGGAAATAAGTTGTACAAGATATTGGAGGTAGCACCGCCTACCGCCATCTCTTTGGTTACTGCAAAACAATGCAATAAGCTCATTTTCAAAACTTGGAAATTTTATTTCCTGATGATACACCCTCAAGGAAGAAAGAAGACAGTGGCCACAACCTCCAGATAGGGCCCCTCCGTATGACAACCACAGATGGAAAAGGTTATGGAGGAATACGAAGACATCTTCACCTCCTTCGCAGGGGTTCCTCTGCACTGTCAGGTCAAACACTCTATTGATTCGACCCCAGGTGTGCAATTGCCCAATTGACTAGTCTATTAGTGCTCCGTTTTGGAGAACGATGAAATCAAGAGGTAGATTCAGGAGCTGCTGCAGAAAGGTCACATCCGTTTGAGTTCATTGCCTTGTGGGAGCTCAATCGTGTTGGTACAGAAGAAGGATGGGACTTGGAGACTCTGTATTGACTATCGGGCGCTGAACAAGATCATTGTTTGTAATAGGTACCCAATCCCATAGATTTATGACCTCCTAGACCAATTGAAGGGGGAAAAATATTTCAGCAAGATCGATTTTAAGTCAAGATATCACCAAGTACCAATCGAACCCTCTGATGTGTGGAAGACTACCTTCAAAGCCAAGGAGGGCCTTTTCGAATGGTTGGTTATGCCTTTTGGATTGACGAATGCTCCTGCAACCTTCATGAGGCTAATGGATGACATCTTGCAACCATTAACCAACTCATTTGTAGTGGTATACTTGGATGACATCTTGATCTTCAGCCAGAGTTTGGAAGAGCACCTCCAGCACATCTGATAGGTTTTCCAAACACTGCGACAACACAAGTTATGTGCCAATTTGGAGAAATGCACTTTTGGCATGACCTAGGTTCAATATCTGGGATACATTATTGATGAATAGGGGGTGCATATGGATCCAGCCAGGATCCAAGTCATTCGGGATTGGCCATCTCCAACCACTCTGACAGAGCTTCGCAACTTTCTAGGTCTTGCCAACTTCTACCGCAGGTTCATGTTGAGATTTTCTCATATCACTTCGCCCTTGAATCAAGTCACCAAGGGAGGAGCGAAAGAAAAATTCTTTTGGTCTGAATCTCAATAGAAGGCATTCACAGAGTTGCAAAATTACCTCTGCTTGGCACCAGTGCTCGCATTACCAGACTTGCAACAACCATTTGAAATCGAGACAGATGCCTCTAACTATGCTATTGGGGCAGTCCTTACTCAACACGGGCATCCAGTGGCATATCACAGTGAGACACTTTCAGACACAGTCCGGAAGTACCCCACTTATGATAAGGAGATGTATTCCATTGTACAGGCCTGCCGACAATGGAAGCATTACATTTTGGGGAAGGAAACGGTCATCCACACAGACCACCGACCTCTGCAGTTCATACAGACCCCAGGGAAATTGCAGAATGATCGCCAT
>APFE030044397.1:53322-77119 GCA_000404065.3 Pinus taeda | reverse complement strand
CCTGTAGGACAGCTGGCTACTTCTGAGGCTCGGAGGGGAGATTGATTGGAGCTCGGAGTTCTCGGTGGGAATTACGAGGAATGTCCCAATACCGTGGACATCCTTCCACAAAATCAGCAGTGCCACTTTATGTCTCCTTACTCCTTTTACGTTGTCTTTTGTTCCCCTTTTTCCATGCCAAAACCTGGAATCACAATGCATTAGTCATGTGGATAAAGTGTCTAACCTTCCTCCTACAAACAACATGAAATAACTAAGAAATGCATGCATAAGCAAATAAAGATGAATGGTTTGAGCAAGTAAAGTAGGCCAAAATGAGCCCAAATTGTACCAAAATTGGGGCTCATCATAGAGTTTAGGGAAATACACCTGTAATTGAATCCCTCTTAGCTATCGAGAAGGAGCATTGATTATGCCTTACCAGCTCAACTCAGCTCACTCTTTAGTTAGAGGTTCGAATCCAAATAATCTAACAGATCCTTGGAATAATTTTTGGAGAAATTAAAGGAATGCATGAGATTTGAAATAAAACATCGCAATTGTAGAAATGAACTAAAAAGAAACGATGGTGTCTATGAGAGTAGAGAAAAGAATAATGCAACTGAAAGAAAGAAGGCATTACCGTCGGAGAACAATGACTGTTTAGCAATTCGGTCACCATTCTGCTGAAGTTGAGAAATTGTTTGCCTTGTCCCCTCTCACATAATATAACAGGACCCATGACGGACTTGACTCACACAGACTCACTCATACACACAGACTCAAGCATACCCACACGCACAGACTTAGCATATAAACATATCAAACCACACAAACATATCAGTCCACAGAAATATCAGACAAGACCAATTCACAAATTTCTGCAGTCTTCTATATATCATTTCTTTCAACAGATATCTATCTATCTATCCGTTCTTGAACAAACATTTCGTGTTTCAATGGATATATGTCTCCTTTCTTGAACAACCATTTCACAGAGAAATCCATGCTGAGTGGGCAATTCGTCAGGTCATCTTCGGCCATAGTCTCATCCTTTTCAACTTTTTCGAGAATAATTCCGTTATGTTGCGTGGCACATTGCTTTCCTGTTGTGATAGTGATGTGTAACCACGTTGCTTTGTTGTTGTGATAGTGATCGATAACCATATGGTAGTGATGGATAACTCTATGATAGTGATCGATAACCATATGGTAGTGATGGATAACTCTGTGATAGTGATGGATAACCATATGGTAGTGATGGATAACTGTGTGATAGCATTGGAAGACATGATAGTGTTGGATAACGATATATTAGTGATGGATAACCGTTTGATAGCCTATTTTTCTGAAAAAATATATGGATTGATTGGGTTCTTTTTAAACAAATGTGAAGTGGAGTTGGCAGCTGCTTTTTCAGAATAATGCTAGCTTTTTCCAGAATAATGTCATCATTGTGATGCCTTTTAAATGTAGGTTTCTTATTTGCATTTTTTTAATGAAAAAAGTGATCAATGAATATTTTTCATCTAATCACATTGGAGGAATGAGATCTCATGTCTATCTGTATGTTTTATGTTTTATTTAATTATTAGTTATGTTTGATTTAATAATTAATTAAATTTTATGTTAACAAGGAAATTAATTGAGGCAGCACGAAAGGTTCCACAGAGACAAGTGGATCATTTCACTGTGTTTTCCCTTAGTTATACTTCGGTTGTTTTAGCGAGTGATATTTTTTCAATGAAAACAAATTTGGAGAGGCCCTTCGATATTAGGACTTGCAAAAACTAAAAATTTTTGTGAGGTAGTGCAGTGTTTGGTAGCTTTTAATAGAAGAGTAATGGCGAGTTAAAGCTTTTCAAAATTATGATGCGTGTTATGTATGAATTCGACTTTTTATTGTCTCCTTCACATGCAAAGAAAATAGTGATCCAAACAGTAATGGGATGATTCTTGGGGTTGGCTCATTTTTATCTCGCTTGAGCAGATGAAAAAGAAAATTCGTGATCCAACCTGAACAACCATGCTCTCTCTTGCATTGAACTACCCGTTGAACTACCCCAGCTAAACACTAGAGGTTATCACGTACCGTCCCGAAAGTGAAATGGGATATTGCCGGCCTTGAACCGTTGCACTAGTGGGTTGTAGTATAATGGGCCAACTTTTTGGTTACAATTTAGTTAGATTATATTTGAATATACCTAATGATTTAAATTGTAATTTCAAACCAGAATGAGAATCTGTTGTAAAATGTTCAACTTTTTCAGTTAGAATAGGGTTATGTGTTTTTTTAATATATTTAATATTTTATTTTTTAAATAAGATAATGTATTTTTTTGTTAGATTAAACTTAATTTTAAAAAAACCATCAAGCAATTAAAATTATCTCAATCCAATAGTCTATGGTTGGAACATAAGTATTGATTTATCTTATGAATCCTTGGGTTCCCTTGTGCTCCTTTTACTACATCACTTAGATATATTAACATTTCAATTTCCCTATATTTACTAACATTTCAATTTACCTATTTAAATTTACCTTTGCAATTCAACCTCTGTTGTCTAGCAAGACATTTTCGGTATGAGGAGTACGATGAAATAATGAGGATAAAAATTGTAGTGTGAAAGATGTTTGGGTAGGCCATTTGGAAAAAGGAAAGGCTCACAAATCTGAAGTCTCTTCAAAGTTATGGTCATTTTCACTTGATCAAATCTCACCTAGGTTCCTAGAAATGAAAGACAATATATGAGATTACAATATAATTGGGAATCCAAAAATGGGGAAAATAAGAATTTGGCTTAAACGAATGAATTGAAAATGAAGGCCCTATTTCATTAATCTTTTTTCTATAAATATTTTCTCTCTTCTCTCCAAAATTATGGATATCTAGGGTTAGTGTTCTTTGAAATGTTTCTAAAAAGTAACTTTTATTAATGTGTTATTTCCTCATTATTATATATTGCATAAAATAATGAATAAAAATAAAAATAAAAATGTATTTCACTATATAACCTTAATTCTAGGGTGAATGTCAACATTTTGTTGTTTTTTTGTGTGTTTCATCCATAAAAAGCTAGTTTCCAACCTTATTCTTTGCATATCTATTTTATAGTCCTAATATTTACTTATTTATAATTATAAGACTATTTTGTCCAAAGGCTATATTGTATTTCATGCCATATTATTGAAAATATATAAAAAACTAAGCAATTAAACCTTTATAATTTACTTAGTCTAATGATTGAGTGCTTGAAATTTTGTAATTACGCCGTAAGGTGTTCCTCTTGGAAGAACTCCCCTAGACTGCCACTCTGTATAGTTGGGCACCATTTGATCAATTGTTAAATCATTGAAATATTTTAACTCATTATGAGCCGATTCCTTTATTTCCATTGCCTTGCTTCCTTCATGTGAAAAGGAGAAACATCTTAACTCATAGAAGCCTGAAAAGGAATGTGGAAATTGGTTGATAACGATTTCTTTTCCATTCTAGATGCCCATTTAGTGGCGGGAGTTTTCCTTCTGATTCCCCATGGAGCTGTAGCTTTTTCCACTTACCAAACATAACTCACACTTAAATTCTTGCAAGAGAAGCAGTAATAACAATTATTATTATTATTATTATTATGACGATCATACATTGATGTCCTCACTCTTGTGAGGTTTTGGTCGTGGGACCTTTGAGTGTTTAAGTTTCTTCATTTTTGTTCAAGAGGTTTAAAGTTTGACTTATTTTGGTTTGGCAATGATGGACCACAACCTAGCCATCTACGTCAAAGAGAAAATATTTGTGAAAAAATATCAGAGTTGCAGGTTAAATTTGTATTGGTATAACAATTGCAATTTCTAACTTAAATTTGGTATTTAATTGAGCTTCCATATCTTCAAATTTTGAATTTTGATGACATTAAGCATTAACTCTATAATTTAATTACATAACACAAGCATATGTTTACAGCTCTCATGAGAACTTACCATGGTTAATATAGTGTGAAAATATTCCATGGAGAGGTAATAAATTTGATTTATAATCTATGTCCTCTACATTAATAAATGAGTAGACCATTTCTCCCTTACTGTAATTTGGTTGTGCCACTGAATGTACGCTTCATTTATGAGTAGGCCATTTCTTATTTATTGCGAATTGATTGCATGATTAGATGTGAACTTAGACCATTTAGAAGTTATAGGGTTGAATGTGTGCTTAGACCATTTAGAAGTTA
This sequence comes from Pinus taeda, assembly GCA_000404065.3. Lineage (NCBI taxonomy): Eukaryota > Viridiplantae > Streptophyta > Pinopsida > Pinales > Pinaceae > Pinus > Pinus taeda. The sequence goes on along the minus strand of APFE030044397.1, from coordinate 72,913 downwards.
CATGGTTGAACGTGTGCTTTATCCTTTTAGTTTATTTTTCTAGAAATATGGATTGTTGTTTACAAGATGAGAGACTTGGGAATACCACGCCTTTCGATTCCTTTTAGTTAGTAAAAGAATGGCATGAGATATAAGAGGCAAAAGATAGAAGTGAGTGGAATTTTTCACAGAAGAGAAGAAAATCCATGAAAATGGAAGTTTCTTAAAGCTTGAATGGAAATATTAGATTGACACATTCATTGAATTGGAAAGATTTGTAGAGGCTAAATGGACTTCTCTAACTAATGGGAAAGTTAATTTATGTTTGAGATGGAGACTTCTCAAATTATGATATTTGTTATCACAAAGTTAAAGGATATGCTAATTTTTTGGATAAAGGTATTTATGGAATTTAAATTCTGAATACAGGTTAAAATTACATAGATTGGCGACATATTGGCCATATTTCCTCATATATTTTCTATTGTTTGGCTACCATTGATCCTGAAAAAAAGGTCTATCTAAACACTTTGCTCGAGATGGCAATTTTCCGCCTAAATGTATGTAAGGTATTTTGGTGTGACAGGCTTCATTGATCTACTAGCATTGATCTACCAAAACAAAGCAATTCCTTAAAATGAAAGTAGAGGTCCACTTTATCGAGGTAGTTATTGTAGCATCCATGTGAATTTCCTACTTCTTCTACCATTGGAGCTACTCCTACCATGAAATATGGATCCTAGCTTTCTTTCTTTCCCTAGAAAATTTCCTCTTCTACCATATGAATCTCTTTCTAGATGTCAAGAGAGGTGTTCTCATGAAAATAATACATCAACGAATCATCCTAAAACCTCACCCTATAGTCACCCTCTATTTCCCTTCCTCTCTCTCCCTTGTAATAATTTGCAGAGTGATGCTTCATAGTAACTAGAGGCAACAAGAAACAAATAGTTTCAAACTATTATAAGTTAGAGAGTTCTAGGAGTACTAATTGAGTAGGAAATCATTCTAGGAGGGTAGAATATTTTTTGATATAGTGTAGCCTGTCAACGTATGAAAAACCTTCAAAAGGCATAAGGAAAACCAAAGAATAATGATAAGCACCCCAAGCTTTAGACATTAAGTTGTAGTCAAAATTCATGGTCAATGATGTAAGGATCATGAGCTGTCCATGAAAAAACAAGATCGTAGTAAACAAATATTGAACAAGGAAGAGTTTCATAAAGGTTCACAACAACGTCACCTTCTTTCCATTTATATCTTGCTTTAGTCTCTTCCTCCCTCACTGGAAGGTGCGGCCCCATTAAAATTGAAAACAATTTCCAATCAAAAGCTTGGAGAACATGATTCACATTGTTTTTTCCTTCCCCCATATAAGTTCAATGTGTATGGTGTTTCCTCCAAAAAAAATCCCTGCTATATGCAAGGTAATTCCTCATTTGGTTGTTATATTCTTTTAGTAGAAGAGCTTTCATAGGTTATAGTTTGGATAACACCCCTTGTATAGTCATTGTTTCCTCATTCAAATTATCTATGAGTATTTTCTTCCATAATATTATTGAATGAAACTCTCCTTGCTATACTTTTCTTGTTGCAATGCTTAAGCACCCTGTCTCTATCTTGTTCCCCTGTCATATCTTCATTCCTTTGCTTGTCTTTCTAGTTGCCCTAGTGTCTATGTCCTTGCTCCATCTTATGTTGGCTTGCCCATTTCCTGGGCTACTTGTTGTACTATTCCTTACTAGATCTTGTCCTCCTCTACCACTCAACCACCTTGATATGATACTTCTACATGTGGTTCTTATCTTCATCCCTATGGTTTGCAGTGTGCACCCTATTTCTAAAAATTTTCTATTTATGATGATTAGTTCCTCCAACATTCCCCATTAGTGTGCATGTGCTTGTAGAGGGGAAACTTACTACCAGGAATGGGCTTCTTCAAGGAATTCACTTATCCATCAACTTCTAGGTGTAAATAATATATACTTTTGTTAGCTCACCCTTGGCCCCATCGAAGATGATCTCACCAGTATGGAAAGAGAAGGAACATCTTAGATGCATCGTCTGTCAAATCCAAGGTTCTTGTAAATTTGGTAGATTGGTTTCCAAATATTCGACACACATACAGATGTTTCAAGCAATAGATGTACAATATTGACATATGTTAAAAATTTATGTTTTACTTGGTGGATTCTTGATGGACCAGTTCAAAAATTGAGCATACCTCCTACACATTATGGAGCTCTTACATCACCATATGAAGTACTTGGGCCAACAATTAGAACAACACCTTGATAACCTACCGTCTGAAATATTAAGTACCCCATCGAAGCCACAACCATGGATTTTGATACCTCTTCTTGATGTTATGTTATTCTCAATCTTTTATTGTAATCTAGCATTATTACATATTCTCATGACCAACCTAGCGCTCTTTTTAGTTTATGTATACTGTTTTTTCTATTATTGAAATCTACGTTATATTATCCCTATCTATGGAGAGTGGAATTTCGTTATGGTATGGTCTTCATAGTGAAATACTTAACTATAAATAATATATTATATCTATGAACACTCTTGCTTAGAATGTAATACAATATTTGATTGAACAAAATAAAGGTTATAATATTATATATAAATATAAAAATTTTCTTAACAAACTATAAACTATTTCATAATATTTTTAATATAATTTCTTGTAACTTAATGCTTTTATTATAATTTTAAGTTTTTTACAACATATCTACGTGACTCCTTATCTTTAGCTTTCGACTTGAGAAACTAGACTACAGGAAAGGTATGGAGTCTAAAATAACAAAATTCAACTAAAGAGAGAAATATATGTTTAGAGATCTAACAATATTATTTTTCTCCATAGTTGGGTAACTAACAATTAAACTCATCCAAAAAGTAAAAAAAAAATCATTCCATGGAATATAAGATAAAAATATTAAATGGTAAAATTAAAAGTTATGATGGGCTATAGACGCCTTAGAAAAATAATATAGAAACCAAAAAACTAAACAGTTTCATCAATGTGGAACCTAGGTCTTACGAGGAGAAGAAAGTGTCCATATTAATCAGATTCCACTTGAGCTTGAATGGCAATGGAAAGCTCAGCCAGGTGGTGATCCCATCTCTAAAAGTTTTTCCCTTCCTTCATTATCAAATATAGTGTCATTTAGCTTATCTAATGAACGGATAAGATCAACCTATTACTAATATTGATCTACCATAACCATTCTTAGCAACTGTTTGACATGCTAAAAGAGATCCACTTTATGTAGGTAATTCTTCTAGAACCCACATCAATTATTTGTATCTACTACCCATAAAACTACTCCTACCATGACATATGAATCCAGGATTTCTTTCTTTGGTTGACAACTTTTCTCCTCCACGAGTACCATTTCATAATATATTGTATAATTTTAGTTAGATAAAAATGTGTCAATAATATTATGCATATTTTCGTAGATTCATATTGTAAGATGAATTTTTCGAAAATTCATCTCATAAAAATGTGTCAATTCATAATATTTTTTAACAATTTTATTCTTTCAATTTGTGTATTAATTTTTCATTTTTTTATATATTAAGTAAGAATTTGCCTTAATTTGTGCATGTTTTGATATTAATTTAACTTTTTTTCTTATATTCTTTGGGGGAACCTATCACAAATGGGATTTGAACATTGATGGAAATGGTTCCCACCTCTTTGCTTAACCACTCAATCTAATTTGAAATCACATTAAATAAAACAAATATGTAGAGTTAAATTAATTTTATCTACTTTTGATATTTTTACTTTATTTGTAACATGATCAAATGATCTAATATCTAATTGCATAATTTAAAATTATTTAGACACAAACATAGAGAATCTCATTGCATAAATGCTTAGCACATCAGACATGGGAATTCAAACTAAATGGAGAGAGTTTGTTTCTCTTCTCCAACACCCAAATTGGAACTAATTAATAGAAGAATTATTTACAAACCTCATGCCCCAATCATAATTTAGAACTAGCTATGCACACTCCAACAAAATCTCATCAAACAAAGAGTAAACCCATCACAAGTGGGAATTGAACCTAAATGGGTTTTGTCATTTTCCCTGCTAGGAAAATTGAACTAAAACTAATTGAGATGAAAATAATTTGAAAACATCAAAGAAAGAATAAACACATCATAAGTGGGAATTGAACCTAAATGGGTTTTGTCATTTTCCCTGCTAGGAAAATTGAACTAAAACTAATTGAGATGAAAATGATTTGAAAACATCTTTTTGCACCCTTGAGAACTTAAATGAGAGTGATATGGTTTTTTCCTTATCAACCCTAGTTAAATGGGAAAGGAAATCATGTCATAAGTTTGATATCAACCTATATCAAGAGGATATACTTATCTTATTAATGATGCAAACTAAACCAAAACCATTACAAGATATTCTCCCACCATCAAGCGCCTATGAAATGTAAGGTTATCGATAATTTTATAATCATTAATTTTCTAAAATTAATTGATCCAATAGGGGAAAACATGTTGTGTGAGATATTCGATACTTAATAAAGAGGATAATAACTTCTCTTCATGATAAAAACAAGACATAATAAATTGAATTAAAAAAATTATGTAGTTTAATTAAATTTAGCCATGTTTCTGTATTATTGCATCTATTGCATAAATTATTATTGTGGTGATATAGGAACGTGAAAAAATTTGCTTATAATGAGCCATAAATTGTGTTATGTGGAACAATAAGTAGCTCATAAATTGTACCATGAAGTGCAAAATTGTAATGAGAAATTGTGTTGAATACATTATGTTTTGCATCTTAGAATAGCTTTTGCATTTTTAATATTTTTTATCTTGTTACCTATTATACCACATATAATGTTTAATCTTTGTGTGATATTTCTATTCAACTATTTGGTTAGTCCACATGACTCCAACTCCAAATCTAGCAATCCTCCTACAAAGCTTCACTAGGAAAATTCAAACATCAAAACAAGAGATTTCCTAGAGCTTCCACCTTAGTATTCATTCTCCATATACTTAGTTGTAAGTAAACTATAAAGTAGGTTTACCCATATACAAATCACCTTCACTAGGAAAATTCAAACATCAAAACAAGATAGTTTGCTAGAGCTTTCACCTCAGTATTCATTCTCCATCTACTTAGTTGTAATTAAACTATAAAGGAGGTTTATGCATATACAAATCAGTTTACCCATATGCAGGTCACCTTAAGGATATTCAACAATAACAATTCAAGGTGATGAAGAAGTCTAAGGACAGTGATAGGGTACTTGTACTTGTAGATCTAGCATGGATATGATATTAATTACCAAAGTTCAAGCACTCAATTATGAGGCCAATCGAGTAAATTATCAAGGTTTAATAAGTAATTTTTTGGTAGATTTTCAATATTATGGCATACAATACCATATATCAATTCGAAGAAATAACTTTATCATGATAAATAAGAAAATATTATGATTGTCAATTAGCTATGCAAAGAATAAGATTTGCAATTAAGCTTTTATTATAGAAACAAAAACAAATGTTGACATTGGCCTTAGATTTAGCCTTATATAATAAATAAATGTTAGGTTTTGATTTTATTCATTACTTTAGGAAATATCTAATAAAGACAAAAAAACACATTAATAAAATTTCCATTTTAGAAACATTTCAAAGAACTCTAAAACTAGATATCATAATTTTGGAGAGAAGAGAGAGAAAACATTTATAGAAGATATGCTAATAACCACCATCTATAAAAGTTCCTTTATATAAATAACCAATTGAAATTGTGTTCCCAGAAAAAATTAGCCATGCCACCTCACTGAAATAGCAATTATGGTCGTTGATATGAAACCTAGGAGTTAGATACCCATTGCCATCATTTTAAGAAAATGAGATGAGAAATAAACGTTTAAATTATCTTCCTAAAAAAAGTATCCATGCCGCCTCACTGAAATAACAATTGTGTGTTGATATAAAACCTAGGAGATAGATACCCATCATCATCATTTTTAGAAAATAACATGATAAAGCAATGTTTAAATTTTTTCATTAAATCTTATCAACACAATACTTAGTTTATTCTCAGAATAAAAGTCCACTTCACTTCAATTTCTTAAAAAAAAACCAATAGCTCCCTCCACTTTTTTCTCTCTCAAAAAATCCCACTACTCTTCTTAGAAAAATGAATAGCTCCCTCCCCTTTTTCTCAAAAAAATGCAGTCTCTCCAATCTCACCACCATGTGCAATGATCATTATTTGGTTTAAAAACTAACATATAACTACCCATAAAAATCATTTATATTAACAAAATAATGAAATATTTTTTTAATTTAAAACAACATCTTTATGGAAATATTCCATAACAACTCTTTTTCAATGGCCTCCTACTTCCATTCCGTCCAGTTCGAAGCACTTCCGCGTTACAGCGCAACAATCTCACTGTTCGTTCGTTCTGTTCGTAATACGAAATAGATAATGTTTTTATTTTTTAGTGTAATATCCGTAGTCGGGATTTTCATGATCAAAATTCCAAGTATTTTAAAACTTGGTTTCTTGGGATTTAACCGAATTTAAAATCGATTTAAACGTTCGAAAAATAGGCTGGGCTTCTAATAAAAAAGAGTTCTTAATTTTTTTTTTTAATAAGTGAAACTTCTGTATTTTCAGGATCTAAATTTCAATGAGTGGATTTTTTTTGCTTTCTATTTTTCTGTATTAAAATTTGTGGTATTTTTAAAATTTGGTTTTTAATATTTTTATTTATTTTGAAAATTTATTTAAATATTAAAAAATTATTTGATCAATAAACACAAATCAATAGTTGAGACAAAAATAAAAACTAAATTAGTATTGAAACACTCTAGCAATTGACAAGTCCATTTCAGATTTGTTTAAAAAAGACCCACTCGAATTCAGATTCGTTTAAAAAGCTCCCACTCCGTCCATGTCTCTTTTCGAAAAATACGCCACTCCCTTCATCCAAGGAGAGGGATTATGGTCATGCAGTTTGGTTTAAAAACAACCACTCCATCCATCCAATGCTATCACACCGTTATCCATCACTACCACAATAAAGCGACTTGTAAATACCAGAGGTGTTGTCAAAAATGATGACACAACCGCCGAAGATTACGGGAATTTCCGTTCTTGAAATCCTGTTCGATGTGTCAGCGTAAAAGCTTGGAATGTGTTAGCGCAAAAGCGGGGAGAGGGAGAGCAGGTGAGGCTCTAAATGTGCAGATGCATATTATGGCTCGTAATGTGCAAAGGTTTCTGTCCCCGTACCGAGGTTGCGAGGTTGCGGGGGATGAAAGGGAGGAGAGGAGGGAGGATTAAAACTCCGACTATTGTTGCGCAAATCTAATGGGTAAAGACAATGAACATGAGGGAGGTGATGCTTCGTACTGATGACAGTGTTATGGATCTAATGGTGGCCTTGAAATTATTTACTTGGTGCATTGTACCAGCCAGAAGAAACCTCGACGGAGCTATACGTCGGTGAATGATAGAAGTGGTGCTTCAATCGGCGGTCACATTCTAATTTTATTAATTCCAAATGAAATGTGATTGAAACTGTAATTCTTGAATTCAATCTAAAATGGTTAACTTCAATCTAAAATGCAAATAAGAGAACTTACTTTTATGATTCTCTGGGAGATGGAGAGCTTCGAAAGGAGGAAGAGGAATTCATCGTTTTACTTGCACGGCTTGGCATTTTATATGTGCATTTGGACAGGTACCTATTTATATAAAACTGTTTTCGTCTTCTGGCCTTGTAATGTCTGCAAACCCGACTGGCCTAATAGATATATATTGTATCTTTTTATTTTTGTATATTCTATCTTTCTATTTCGGTCTCTTTGTCTTGTAATTGCCTGACAGACCCAAAGGGTACGAACATCGTTAAATTGATTGCAGTTTCCCAGAATATTCCGGGAATTTGTAATTTACTTAGCCTCACAGTCTGCAATAGACTTTTCCTTACCTCTCTTGCTCCCTCTATTCTATTCTATTTGACGATCTCTCCCTCTATTCTATGTGAAGATCCCTCCCTCTATCTTATCTTCCAAATATCATGCATGAGAAGTAAGGAGATTAAGATTAGCGATACTCATTACACATATCTATACAGAAGAAACATTTAGATTCATTATTAAATCATTTAGGTTTGCACTTCCTTTGAAAGAATTATATGAAAATAGATGATCAGACTTCCCATTTTCAGATATATAAACATTATAGGTTCTCTTAGAATCCTAGGCAGGGATCGTCCCCCATATATCTATTGCAGAAATCTATCCCATTTGGTGATCTAGTCTGGGTGGGTGGTTGGACGTATGCGTAACTTTGGGCATGTGTGTGTATTTCTATGTATGCGTAAGTCTGTGTGTGAGTTTGTTTGTGAGTGTATTCTTTTTCCATTTCTGTCAAAATTATAACAGAGTTCTGTTCGATTATTCCATGGAAAGGAACCTCCAACTGAAGAGCGTTTCCTTCTCACTCAATGTAATCTCTGTGACATAATATTTCAGGCAATGCGGTTCAATGGAGTTATCAGTCAACTCTTTTAGATTTAATGGCATACATCAGTTGTATGTTCTCATTCGAGTGCTACCCATCTATGTGACGTGTTGAAACATCACATCGAAAGCACAGATGAATTTTCGTAGTATTTTTTTTTTTGGGAACTTATTAGTAAGATTCATCATCTTTGGTTTAGAAGTTACAATTCGCTGGTTCTGATCGACTTTGTGAAGAAGTTTTTGTTAACGTTACTAACAATTTTTTATTGTATACTTGAAAAAAGAATAAAACCAAATTTAAGATATTCTATATTTACTTTTTTGTGTTGCAAGTTGGTGGTTATGTTGCTGATATACTAAGGATATCATCGCAAAGAGGAGCTTGTGTAGCTGAGTTAATATTTGAGACCATAATGATATACTGTGTAGAAGGATATATTATTTCCATGATTTGCTTTAGTGTTCTTTTTTAAAGCATCTTTCTTATGGTTTTTTTTTTTATTTTCTTGAGTGTAATTTTTTACCATTCTTTTCCAATGTTATTCTCTCTAGGTCATTATTAGAATGTAAGTAATAAACTGACATGAAAGAGGTTCAGTCCTTTTTCTTGTCATTTTTGCTCGGTCAATTGTACATTGTCCAAGAGATAGGAGGTCGTCATGATATCTACAAGGTATTTTAAGACATGTTTTTTAGAGAAGTCCAAGGCATTGGTTTAGATTAGGTTTAGATTATGCCTCGATCATTAATTATTGTATTGTGTTCAATCAAAGCTGTAGTTTAATGTGGATGTAGGTTTAAAACTTCCAATGCCTTTTTATTTTAGTTTTAACAGTATAGGGAAACAAGTGTAGTTTCAATCTAACTGTAACGTAGTTTTGTTTTATTTTGATGAGTTAAGTTGTATTGTAGTTTTGTTTTATTTAAGTATATTTCCCACCTATTTATTTACTGTAGTGTGGTGTGACTATAGTTTAGAACATTTCTCACAATTATTAAAATGAGGTAATGTGACATATCATCCTAAAAATCATTTTTTACTATCTGTTTACTTTTATAATTAAAGTAAATTTCTCCTACTAGGTAATTCAAATTAAATGGCTTTCTCCAATAAGATATGTAAGTTATATTTTTACATTTTATAAATGCATTTTCAATTATATCTTCTAATCTTTTATGTTAGATTTTTTTTTGCGTAATTGTTATGGTTAGGTTTTATATATTTCCATTGTTAAATTAGATATTTAATACATATAATATATATTAAATAATTTTTGTTATATCTTATTGGTACTATATACTTTAATTTATTTTAAATAATTATTTATTATATTATTTAGTTTAGTTAAATTTTTTTGATGGTTTTTAAAATTTAGATAATTAATATATTTTATTAGGTTCTACAATATGGTATATTTTTTTAACTAAAATAAATATAATAAAAAAATATTTGAATTATATAATATAAAGGAATATTGTTTTTTCTATTAAAATCTATATTATAAAATCAAATAGTGATGTAAATGTTTTTTAAGATCAATTTTTAATATTTGTTTTATTAATGTCCCAACTACATCATGTATATATAAATTCCTAGAGTAGGATAGAGAGGATTAGGGTAGGCTAGACTAGGCTAGGCTAAAGTAGGCTAAGCTAAAGTAGGCTAGCCTAGGCTAATGTAGAGTAGGGTAGTATAGAACAATTTACAATAGGCTAAGGTAGGCCTGGTTAGGGTAGGCTATAATAGGCCATTCTAGGTTAAAGTAGGCTAGGCTAGGCTAGAGTAGGGAAAGTAAGACAGCGCTAGAGTAGACTAGACTATGCTAAGAAAGGGTAGGCTAGGCTAGGATAGGATAGAGTACACTAAGGTAGGCTCAGCTATAGTAGGCTAGGTTAGGCCAGGCTAGGCTAGGTTAGGCTAGAGTATGCCAGCCAGAGTAAGGTAGTCTATTGTAGCTTATTAGGCTAGAGTAGGCTAAGGTAGGATAGGGTAGGTGAGGCTAAGCTAGGCTAGAGTAGTTTAGGCTAACCTAAGCTAGGGTAGGCTAGTTGAGGTTAAGATAGAGTAAACTAAGGTGAGCCAGGATAGGTTAGGCTAAAATAGTTTAGACTAGGCTATAGTAGGCTATTTAGTTAGAGTGGGCTACACTAGGCTAGGCTAGAGTAGGTTAGCATATAATAGTCTAGGCTAGAGTAAGCTAGGATAAAGTAGTCTAAGGTAGTCTAACATAGGATAGAGTAGGAAAGGTTAGAGTAGGTTAGAAAAGGTTAGGATAAGATAGGCTAGACTAGGCTAGGGTTGAATAAGAAAGGATAGGGTAGAGTAGGATAGAGTAGGGTGGAGTAGAGTAGGTTAGGCTAGAGAAGGCTAGAGTAGGCTATCGTAGAGTAAGTTAGGCTATGGTAGGTTGGGATATACTAGGCTATGCTAGGGTAGGTTATGGTAGAATAGTCTAGGCTAGAGTAAGGTAGGATAGAGTAGGCTAACAAGGCTAAAGTAGGATAAAGCAGGAAAGGGTAGGCTAGGATAAGATAGAGTAGGCTACACAAGCTTAGGTTAGGATATGCTAGACTAGGCTAGGGTAGAGTAGGATAAAGTAGCCTAGAGTAGAGTAGGCTTGGCTAGAGAAGGCTAGAGTAGACTAGCCTAGAGTATGTTAGGCTATGTTAGTTTAGGATATAGTAGGCTAGTCTAGGATAAAGTAGGCTAGATTAGGCTAAGTTAGGTTAGGATAGAGTAGGCTAAGTTAGGTTAGGCTAGAGTAGGCTTGGCTAGGCTAGGATAGAGTGGGGTAGCCTAGAGTAGGCTACGCTAGGATATTGCAGAGTAGGTAGGTCTATGCTAGGCTAAATTATGCTAAGATAGGCTAGGCTAGAGTAGGCTAAGCTAGACTAGGCTAGAGTAGACAAGGCTAGGTTAGCCTAGGCTAGACTAGACTAGAATAGTCTAGGCTAGACTAGAATAGTCTAGGTTAGACTAGACTCGAATAGCCTAGGCTGGACTAGACTCGAATAGTCTAGGCTAGACTAGACTAGAATAGTCTAGTGTAGGTAAGGCTACATTAGGCTATGTTAGCATAGGTTAAGCTAGGCTAGGATAGATTAAGTTAGGTTAGGACTCAATAGGCTAGAGTATGATAGGCTAAGGTAGAGTAGGCTAGGCTAGGGGAGGCTAGGAAAGAGTTGGCTTAGTTATGCTAAGAAAGAGAAGGCTAAGGTAGGTTGGGCTAGCCTAGAGTAGTATATAGTTGGCTAGGATAGTTTAGGCTAGGCTACAGTAGGCTAGGCGATAGTAGGATAGAGTAGGCTAGGCTAAGCAAGGATAGGCTAGGCTAGATAGGATTGGATAGTGTAGGTTAGGATAGGATAGGCTAGGCTAGGCCATGATAGAGTAGGCTAGGCTAGGCTAGACTTGACAATGGTTGTGTAACCTAGGACAGGAAAAGTTACGGTAGCGTAGGCTACGGAAGCATAGGCTAGGCTAGGTTAGGGTAGTGTAGGCTAGGGTAGTGTAGGTTAGGCTAGGCTAGTCTACTGGAGGCTAACCTAGGATAGGCTATTCTAGGTTACACTAGAGTAGGCTAGGCTAGGATAGAGTAGGCTAGGCTAGGAGAGAGTAGGCTAAGCTAGGGTAGGCTAGAGTAGGTTAGGCTAGGATAGATTAGGCTAGGATATACTAGGTTAGGCTAGGCTAGGCTAGTGTAGGGTAGAGTTGGCTAGGCTAGCCTAAGCTAGGTTAAAGTAGGTTAGAGTAGGCTAGGGTAGGTCAGGGTAGGATAGAGTAGGTTAGAGTAGGCTAGGCTTGGCATGGTTAGAGTATGTTAGAGTAGGCTACGATAGGCGAAGTTATAGTATGATAGGTTAGAATTGGCTAGATTAGAGTAGACTAGGCTAGGTAGGTTAGGCTAGGTTAGAGTAGGATAGAGTTGGCTAGGCTGGTGTAAGCTATGCTAATATAGGTTAGAGTAGGCTAGGATATGCTAGATTAGGTTAGAGTAGACTAGGCTAGGCTGGGCTAGGTTATTTTAGAGTAAGCTATCATAGACAAGGCTACAATAGGCTTGGCTAGAGTTAGATATGGTAGAGAAGGCTATGATAGGTAGGTTAGGCTGTAGGATAAACTATGCTAGAGTAGGATAGGCTATAGTGGATAGGATTTAATAGGCTAGGTTGTAGTAGGTCATGCAAGAGTGGACTTGGCTAGGATAAGCTAGAGTAGGGAATGAAAATCTAGAGTAGATTAACTTAAGCTAGGCTAATCCAGCTTAGCCTAGGTTGGAGTAAGGTAGGGTAGGATAGCCTAAGGTAAAGCAGGTTGGGCTATGCTACAACAGGCTAGGCAAGGAAAATATTGGCTAAAGAAGGATAGGATAGGGTAGGATAGTGTAGGCTAGGTTAATCTAGGCTACTTTATAGTAAGCTAAACTAAGCTAGGCTATTGTAGGCTACGCTAATCTAGGCTACGCTAAAGTAAGCTAGCCTAAGCTAGGCTAGTGTAGGCTAGGTTCTGCTAGAGTATTCTAGTCTAGCCTAGAAAGAGCATGCTAGGTTATTGTAGGCTAGTAGGCTAAAGTATGATAAGCTTAGCTAGGATAGGTTAGGTCAGGTTAGGTTAGGTCACGCTAATCTAGATCAGGCTAAAATAGGCTATACTACGTTGGAGTAGGCTAGGATAGTTTAGGGAAGACTAGGATAGAGTAGGTTATGCTAGGCTATGGCATGATAGAGTATGCTAGGTTAGGTTGTGATAGGATAGAGTAGTCTAGGCTTGGTTATACTAAGATAGAGTAGGATAGGCTAGGCTAGTCTCGACTGAGCTATGCTAGAGTAAGTTAAGTTAGGCTAGCTAGGATATTCTAGAGAAGGCTATGTTATGCTAGACTAGGTTAGGCTAGGACGTGATAGGATAGGCAAGAGTATGAAAATCTAGGCTAGTCTCGGTTAGAGTAGGCTAGACTAGTATTTATTGAGCTAGGCTGAGATGGGTTAAGCTAGGCCGGGTTGGGCTAGGGTAGGGTAGGGAAGGCTAATCTAGAATAGGATCATGTTAGTTAGGCTAGTCTAGGATAGAATAGGATAAGTTTAGGTAGGCTAGGCTAGGCTAAAGTAGGTTAGGCTTAGGCTAGGCTAGAGTAGGTCAAGCTAGGTTAGGAAAGAGTAGGCGTAACTAGGCTAGGCTAGGCTAGACTAGGGAAAAGCAGGCTTACATAGGCTAGGGTATGCTAGGCTAGGTCAAGCTAGGCTAGGCTAGATTAGGATAGAGTTTGCTGCGCTAGTCTAGGCTAGGTCTAAGTAGGTTAGAGTAGCCTACGATAAGGAAGGCCAAGCTAGGTTATGTTAGTCTAGGATAGAGTAGGATAGGATAAGATAGGATATGATAGGATAGGCTAGAGTAGGATAGAGTTGGTTACCCTAGTCCACAATAGCCTATATTGGGCTAGGCTAGTGTAGCTTATAGTAGGCTAGGATATGATAGGTTAAGCTAGGATAGAGTAGGTTATGCTTGGATAGAGTAGGCTAGGCTTGACTAGGATAGAGTAGACAAGGCTAGGTTAGGCTAGTGTATGATAGTAAGTTAGTCTAGGCTAGACATGATTAGGCTGGACAAGCCATGAGTAGGCTAGGCTAGAGAAGGCTAGACTAGGGATGGCTAGGCTTGGGTAGGCTAATGTAGGGAAACCTAGGCTAGGCTAGTCTAGCATAAGCTACAGTAGGCTAAGTTAGGCTAGGCTAGTCTAGGTTAGGGTAGATTAGGCTAGGCTAGGATAGGCAAGGTTAGGAGAGGCTAGGTTAGAGTAGGCTAAGATAGTGTGGGCTAGAGTAGACTAAGCTATGGTAGGCTAGATAGATTAGAGTAGCCTAGAGCAGCCTAGGCTAGACTAGATAGGCTACAATAGTAAAGGCTAAGGCTAGGTTAGGCTAGCATAGGCTAGTCTAGGGTAGGGTAGGGTAGGCTATGCTAGGGTAGGGTAGGCTAGGGTAGGCTAGGGTAGGGTAGGCTAGGTTAGGATTTAATAAGATAGAGTAGGCTACGATAGGATTGAGTAGGTTAGGCTAGGCTAGGTTAGGTTGGGTTAGGAAAGGAAAGAGTAGGCTTAGTTAGGCTAGGAAAGAGTAGGCTAGGCTAGGCTAGGTTATGCTAGAGTAGGATAGAGTTGGCTAGGTTAGGGTAGAGTAAGATAGAGTTGACTAGGTCATTCTAGGTTAGGATAAAGTAGGTTAGAGTAGCCTAGGAAAGGAAAGAGTAGGCTAGGCTAAGCTATGATAGGATAGAGTAAGATAGGATAGCATAGCATAGGCTAGGTTGAGCTAGAGTAGATAGAGTTAGCTAGGTTAGTCTAGAATAGGCTAGGGTAAGCTAGGCTAATGCAACTTAGAGTAGGCTAAGATAGTCTAGGTTAGGCTAGCCTAGGATAGAGTAGGCTAAGCTTGAGCACGCTGGAGGAAAGATGGCCAGGCTAGGCTAGAGGAAAGATGGCCAAGCTAGGCTAGAGTAGGATTGTAGGCTAGGATAGTCTAGGTTAGACAATGCTTGAGTAAGGTAGGCTAGACAAGACTAAGGTAGGCAAGGTTAGGCCAGACATGTTTAGGCTAGGCAAGGCTAGGCTAGGCTAGGCAAGCATAGGTTGGGGTAGGCTAGTCTAGGCTAGGCAAGCATAGACTGAGGTAGGCTATTCTAGGCTAGGCAAGGCTAGAGTAGGCTAAGCTAGGCTTGAGTAAGCTAGGAAATCATAGATTAGGATGGAATATGGTTGAGTAGGTTAGAATAGGCTAGGTTAGGTTAGGTATGGCTGGGCTAGGCCAGGCTAGGATAGTGTTGGCTAGGCTAATATAGGCTAACCTAGAGTAGGCTAAGCTAAATTAGGTTAGAGTATCCTAGGTTAGGCAATTTTAGGTTAGGTTAGGCGAATCTAGGCTAGCATAGGATAGACTGGTCCAAGATAGAGTAGGTAAGGATAGGAAAGAAAAAGCTTAGTTAGGCTAGGAAAGAGCAGGCTAGGCTAGGTTAGGTTAGGCTAGCATAGGATAGAGTTGACTAGGCTAGGCTAGGCTAGGATAGAGTAGGATAGAGTTGGCTAAGCTAGTCTAGTCTAGGCTAAAGTAGGTTAGAGTAGCCTACACTAGCAAAGGCTAGGTTGGCTAAGCTATGATAGGATACAGTATGGTAGGATAGCATAGGATAGGCTAGGGTAAGCTAGAGTAGGATAGAGTTGTCTAGGTTAGTTTAAAATAGTTTAGAGTAAGCTAGGCTAATGTAGCTTTGAGTAGCCTAGGATAGGCTGGGTTAGGCTAGGCTAGGATAGAGTAGGCGATGCTTGAGTAGGCTAGAGGAAACATGGCTAGGCTAGGGTAGGATAGTAGGCTAGGGTAGGCTAGGTTAGACAAGGCTTGAGTAAGGTAGGCTACACAAGACTAGGGTAGGAAAGGCTAGGCTAGGTGACGTTGGCCCCAAAATATTTAACATATCTATATGGGAAAGTAGTTTTCATATCATAAAGATGTGAACATAGTCCCACGATATACATTTGAGTCAACAACATAATAAAAAGTACATAAATCTACATTATAAATGGGAGGAATTAATACAAATGGTAGCTATATGAGTCTACCAACAACATTCTAGTAGATTTCACATTTTCAGGCCAAGGAAAGAGGATTCTTAATAAAGGTTGGCCCATAATACCTGACACTTACCTCTTTGTGCGTTGTGCTTTCTCTACGAAAATGACCCCAGAAATCCCTGAATGTAGTTATTTCAAAAAAAATTTAGAATCTGCCCATTCCAAACAATGAAGAAAAAGTCTTAATTATTTTATTTTCCTCAAATCTAAATAATGAGTAGTGTCATGCATCGAGAAGATACTGATATCAATATACCATGAGTAATAATTATTCAGAACACATGAAATTTCATTCTAAGATAAAAATGCTTCATCATTTGAATATAAATCATCGTCATGTGCATTAATAGAATCAACAAATAACTTGCAAATACCTTTTCCTCTAACAATTTGTGATGGTTTTATCTCAATGTCATATTCCTCGAGAGTTATTCCACTTGAAAAGCATAACTCATACACCTGATAGGGATTTCATCATTTTGTTTTTTCTTTTGGGTGATAAACATTAAGCAGTAATCATTTTATAACATTTTTAACCTTACATGTTGAACCCTAAACCCTAAACTCTAAATCGCAAGGCATATACTCTAAACAACAAACCCTAAGAATTTTATAATGTTTTAAAGTTTCTTATGTAACTTTCATTTCAGTGTTTATTAAAATCTTTTACTAAAGTGTTATAAATCCTAAACCCTAAGAATTTTATAACAGTTTAACAATCATTTCGTAGCCTTTTTTTATGTGTTTATTAAAAGCATTTACTAAATTTTTATAAAAATCTAAATGCTAAACCCTACACCCTAAGCATTTTATAATAGTTTATGCCCTAAATCCTAAACCTTAAGTAATTTATAACGTTTTAAAACCTAAAAGATACACGATAAACATTTCATAATAGTTTAAGACCTCAACCCTCAACCCTAAGTATTTTATAACATTGTAAAACCTAAACGGTAAACCCTAAGCGTTTTATAACATTTTAAAAACTGTTTTGTAACTTTTTCTAATTATTTATTAAAAGATTTTGCTCAATTAATCTTAACCATTAATCGTAAACCCTAAACAATGATCATTTTATAGCATAATATTAAATGTTTTTTTAACTTTTTTCTTAAGTCTGTATTAAAAGAATTTGCTAAAGTGTTATAAACCATAAGCATTCTATAACATTTTCAACCCTAAATGATAAGAATTTTATAACATTTTAACAAGAATTTTGTAACCTTTCTTAAAGTGTTTATTTAAATTATTTACTAAAGTGCTATAAAACCTAAAACCTAAACCCTAAGAATTTTATAACATTCTAAACCCTAAACACTAGACCTTAATCATTTTATAACATTTTAACAAATGTTTTGTAACTTTTTTCAAGTGTTTATTAAAATAATTTACTAAAGTTTTATAAACCCTAAACCCTAAGCATTTTATAATATTTTAAACCCCAAACCATAAATGATAAACTCTAAACCGAAATAATTTGATAACATTTTAAAAATTAGTCTCTAACTTATATTTAAGTTTTTATTAAAATAATTTACTAAGGTGTTATAAACCTTGAACCCTAAATCCCAAAGTATATACCCTAAACACTAAACCCTAAACCTTAAACCCTAAACCCCAATCTATAAACCCGATGCATTTTATAACATTTTAAAAAACATTTTTTAACTTTTATTTGAGTGTTTTTTAAAATAAATATTAAGGTCTTATAAACCCTAAACCCCAAAACCTAAACCCCAAACCCTAAACCCTAAGCATTTCATAACAATTTATAATGTGTTTTGTAACTTTGATTTAAGTGCTTATTGAAAGAATTTTCTAAAGTGTTATAAACTGTAAATCCTAAACTGTAAAACCCAAACCCTAAACCATAAACCCTAAGAATTTTATAAGATTTAAAAAGTGTTTTATAACTTTTATTTAACTATTTATTAAAAGTATTTACTAAGGTGTTATAAACCTTAAACCCTAAAACCTAAAACATCAATCGTAAAACCGTAAGCATTATATAACATTTAAAAAGGTGTTTTGTAACTTTTATTTAAGTGTTTATTAAAATATTTTACGAAAGTTTTATAAACCCCAAACCAAAAACCCCAAACAATAAAACCTAAGAATTTTATAACAATTTTGAGAATTGTTTTGTAACTTTTACTTAATTTTTTATTAAAAGAATTTACTAAAGTGTTAAAAATTGTAAACCCTAAAACCTAAACCCCAAAACTTAAGGATTTTATAACATTTGAGAAATTGTTTAGTAACTTCCATGTAAGTGTTTATTAAAAGAATTTGCTAAAGTGTTACAGACCCTAAACCCTAAACAACGAACCCGAAACCCCGAATCATAAATATTTTAGAACATTTTAAAAAGAATTTTGTAACTTTTCTTTAAGTGATTATTGAAATCATTTACTGAAATGTTATAAAAACTAAACCCTAAACCCTCAAACCTAAACCATAAACCATAAACCATAAACCATAAAGCTTTAAGTGTAAAGCCTATGTATTTTATAAGATTTTAAAAATAATTTTGTAACTTTTATATAAGTATTTATTGAAAGCATTTGCTAAAGTGGTATAAACCATAAACCCTAAACTCTAAAACATAAACCTCAAACCCTAAGCCCTAAGCATTTTATAACATTCTAAAAATCATTTTGCAACTTTTACTAAATGTATACTAAAAGCATTTACTAAAGTGTTATAAACCATAAAATCTAAACCCCAAACCCTGTACCCTAAACCCTAAACCCTAAGAATTTTGCAACATTTAAAAAAGTGTTTTCTAACTTTTATTTAGGTGTTCATTAAAAACATTTACTAAACACTAAGCCCAATATCATGATCCCTAGACCCTAAACCCTAAACGTCACGCATTTATAACATTTTAAAAATCCTTTTGTAATATTTATTTATGTTTCTATTAAAAGAATTTACTAAATAGTTATAATCCCTATACACTAAATCGTACACCCTAAACCCCATATGCTAAATGCAAAACCCGGAATCCTAAAACCTAAGAATTTTATAACATTTAAAAATAGTTTTTAAATTTGTGTTTAAGTGTTTATTAAAAGGATTTACTAAAGTGTTACAAACCCTAAACAATAAAACATAAATTCCAAAACCTAAACACCAAAACCTAAAACCTAAACACTAAACCCCAAGTATTTTAGAACATTTTAAAAACCATTTTGTAACTTTTATTGAACCATTTATTAAAATAATTTACTTAAGTGTTATAAACCCTAAACCATAAAACCTAAACCATAAACCCTAAACCCTAAAAACTAAACCTTAAACCCTAAGAATTATATAACATTTTAAATAGAGTTTTGTAACTTTTATTTAATTGTTTATTAAGAAACATAGTAAAGCATTATAAACCCTAAACCATAAACCCTAAGAATTTTATAATTTTTTTTTTTTTTTTT
>APFE030044397.1:5800-26736 GCA_000404065.3 Pinus taeda | reverse complement strand
CTTAGGATTTAGGGTTTAGTGTTTATGGTTTAAAACACTTTAGTAAATACTTTTAATAAATACTTCAAAAAAGTTGCAAAACACTTATTAAAATGTTATAAAATACTTAGCATTCAAGGTTTAGGGTTTAAAATGTTATAAAATGTTGAGTTTTTAGGCTTAATGGATTAGGGTTTAGGGTTTATAACACTTTAGTAAATGTTTTTAATAAACACTTAAATAAAGGTTACAAAGTTATTTTTAAAATGTTTATAGGGTTTAGAGTATACGGTTTCAAGTTTAGGGTTTATGGTTTAGGGTTTACGTTTTAGGGTTTATAACACTTTACTAAATGCTTTTAATAAACTCTTAAATCAAAGTTACAAAATGCTATAAAATTATTAAAATTCTTAGTGTTTAGCGTTTTGGGTTTGTGGTTTATAATACTTTAGTAAATGCTTTTAATAATAACTTAAAAAATTTTACAAAATTCTTGTCAAAATGTTATAAAATTCATAGGGTTTAGGATTTGGAGTTTCAAATGTTAAAAAATGATTAGGGTTTAGGGTTTAGGTTTTACAACACTTGATTAAATTATTTTAATAAACACTTAGAGAAAAGTAATGAAATGCTTGTTAAATGTTATAAAATAATTGGGGATTAGAGTTTAGGGTTTAGCATCTAGGGTTAGGGGTTTAAAATGTTATAAAAATCTTAGGGTTTAGGGTTTAAGGATTCTAACAGTTCAGTAAACGATTTTTATAAACACTTAGAAAAGGTTATAAAAGGATTTTTAAAATGTTATAAACCCTAAACCCTAACCGTTTTATAAAATTTTAACAATTGTTTCATATAATTTATTTAAATTTTTATTAAGAATTCAACTAAGGTGTTATAAACCCAACCCCAAATGCTAAACCCCAAACCCTAAACCCCAAACCCTAAGTATTTTGCAACCTTTTAAAAATGGTTTTGTAGCTTTTATTTAAGTTTTTATTAAAAGCATTTACTAAAGTGTTATAAATGGTAAACCCTAATCCCTAAACCTAAATCCCTAAACCTTAAATCCAAACCCTACATCCTAAACAATAAACCCTAAACCCTCAACCCTAAACCCCAAGCCATAAACCCTAAACCCTATGCATTTTATAACATTTTAGAAATTTTTGTAACTTTTATTTAAGTGTTTATCAAAATCATTTATTATAGCGTTCTAAAACCTAAACACTAAACCCTAACCCCAAAACCCTATACCCCAAGCCCTACACACTAAAAATTATACCCATTTTTAAAAGGAATTTTGTAACTTTTATTTAAGTTTTTAAAAAGCATTATTGAAGTGTTATAAACCCAAAACCTTAAACCCGAAGCATTTTATAACATTCCTTTCAATTGTTTATTAAAAGAATTTACTAAAGTGTTGAAATTATAAACCATAAAACCTAAACCCTAAACCCTAAAACCCGAAATCTAAACCCTCCCTAAGCATTTTGCAACACTTTAAAAATGGTTTTGTAACTTTTATTTAAGTGTTTATTAAAATAATTTACTAAAGTGTTGTAAACCCTAAAGCTTAAAGCATAAAGCATAAACCCCAAACCTCAAACCCTAAACCCTAAACTATAACCCATAAACCCTAAGCATTTTATAACATTTTAAAATGTCTTTTGTAACTGTTTTTTAAGATATTTTTGAAAGCTTTTACTAAATGTTATAAACCCTAAGCTCTAAAACCTCAATGCTAATCACTAAACCCCAAACACTAATCACTAAACCCTAAACACTAAGCATTTTACAACATTTTAAAAAGTGTTTTGTCACTTTTATTTAAGTGTTTATTTAAAGAATTTACCTATGTCTTATAAAACCTAAACCCTAAGCCCTAAACGCTAATCCTTAAACACCAAACCCCAAAACCTAAACCCTAAACCCTACGCAATTTATAAACATTTTAAACCCAAAAACCTTAAACCCGAAAACCTCAACCACAAATCCTAAACCCTAGGAATTTTATAAGATCTAAAAAAGTTAAGTGCTTATTAAAATAATTTATTAAAGTCTTATAAATGCTAAACCCTAAACCCTAAACCCAAAGAATTTTATAAAATTTTGAAAATAGTTTTGTAAATCTGTTAATAAAGTGTTATAACCCCTAAACCCTAAATCCAAAAGCTTATACCCTAAACACTAAAACCAAAGCATTTTGTAACATTTAAAAAAGTGATTTGTAACTTTTACTTCGGTGTAGATTAAAAGAATTTACTAAAGTGTTACAGATGATAAACCCTCAACGATAAACACTAAACCCTAAACCCTAAACCCTAAACCCTAAACACTAAAACAAAGTATTTTATAACACTTTAAAAAGTGTGTTGTAACTTTTATTTAAGTTTTTATTGAAGTAATTTAATAAATTTATATAAAAACTAAGCTCTAAACCCTAAAAGCCAAACCATAAACACTAAATCCTAAAACATAAGTATTTTATAACATTTTAAGAAGTGTTATGTAACATTTTTCTAAGTGTTCATTGAAACAATTTTCTAAACTATTGTAAAACATAAATGCTAAAGCCTAAAATATAAACCCTAGACCCCAAACCTTAAACCCTAAGCATTTGATAACATTTTAAAAAGCGTTTGCAACTTTTGTTAACTATTTATTAAAATCATTTACTAAACTATTATAAACCCTAAACCATAAATTGTAAACTCTAAAATCTAAATCCCAAACTCCAAATCCTAAACCCTAAACGCTAAGAATTTTATAACATTTTAAAAAGCATTTTGTAACTTTTATTTAACCATTTTTTAAAGGATTTACTAAAGCGTTATAAACCCTAAGCCCTAAGCCCTAAGCCCTAAGCCCTAAGAATTTTACAACATTTTAAAAAGTGTTTTCTAACTCTTATTTAAATGCTCATTTAAAGCATTCACTAAAGTGCTATAAAGCCTAAAATCTAAACAATAACCATAAACCCTAAACCTTAAACAAAAACATTTTAATAACATTTTAAAAAGTGTTTTGTAGCTTTTATTTAAGTGTTTATTAGAAGAATTTACTAACGTGTTACATACTCTAAACTGTAAGCCCTAAAGATTAACTTTTATTTATGTTTTTATTGAAAGCATTTAATAAAGTGTTATAAAAACTAAACTCTAAAACCTAAAACCCAAACCATAAACCCTAAATCGTAAAACGTAAGTATTTTATAACATTTTAAAAAGTGTTTTGTAACATTATTTAAGTGTTTATTGTAAGCATTTACTAAAATGTTATAAACTATAAATCCTAAAACCTAAACTCTAAACCCTAATCCCCAAACACTAAACCCTAAGAATTTTATAATACTTTAAAAAGTGTTTTGTAACTTTTATTAACTCTTTACCAAAATCATTTACTAAACTGTTATAAACCGTAAATCGTCAACTGTAAACTCTAAAATCCAAAACCCAAACCCCAAATCCTAAACCCTAAACCCTAAATGCTAAGCATTTTATAAAATTTTAAAAATTATTTGTAACTCTTATTTAAGTGTTTTTTGAAATCATTTACTAAAGTGTTATAGACCCTAAACCCTAAACCCTAAGCATTTTACAAAAAATTATAAAGCATTTTAAGCTTTTATTTAAGTGTTCATTAAAAATAATTTAGTAAAGTGTTATAAACCTTAAACCCAAAACCCTAAAATCTAAACCGTAAACCCTAAAACCTAAACCCTAAACCCCAAACCCTAAACACTAAACCATAAACCATAAGCATATTATAACATCTTAAAAAGTGTTTTGAAACTTTCCTTTTAATTTTTTATTAAAAGCATCTACTAAAGAGTTATAAACCATAAATTGTAGAACCTACACTCTAAACCCTAAAATCCAAACCCTGAACCCTAAACCCTAAATACTAGGAATTTATCAACATTTTAAAAATGGTTTTGTAACTTGTATTTAGGTGTTTATTAAAAGCATTTACCTAAGTCTTGTAAACGCTAAACTATAAATGTTCAACACTAAACCCAAAATCCTAAACCCTAACCCTAAACCCTAAACCTTAAATCCTAAACCCTAAACCCTCAACCATAAGCCCTAAACCTTAAATAGTAAACCCCAAACAGTGAACACTAAGGATTTTACAACATTTTAAAAAGTGTTATGTAACTTTTATTTTAGTGGTTATTAAAATAATTTACTAAAGTGTTATAAACCCTAAACACTAAACGCAAAACACCAAACCCTATAGGCTAAATTTTAAAACCTAAACCATAAGCCCTAAAGTCATTTACTAAGGTCTTATAAACCCTAAACCCTAAACTCTAAAGCCTTAAAGAATTTACCAAGGTATTATTAACCCTAAACCATAAGTTATTTATAACGTTTTACAAATTGTTTTGTAACTTTGACTTAACTATTTATTAAAAACATTTAATAAAATGTTATAAATCGTAAACCCTAAACCCTAAACCCCAAACACTAAACCCTGAGGATTTTATAAGCAGTTAAAATGTGTTTTGTAACTTTTATTTGAGTTTTCATTAAAATCATTTACTAAAGTGTTGTAAAATCTAGGCATTAAACCCTAAACCCAAAACCATAAACCCTAAACCATAAACCCTATGCATTTTATAACATTTTAAAAATCATTTTGTGAATTTATTGAAGCATTATAAACCCTAAACCCTAAAAATTTTATAACATTTTAAAATGCAAATCTTAAACCCTAAGCGCTAAGTATTTTCTGACATTTTAATAAGCATTTTGTAACCTAATTTTTAACTGTTTTTTATAAACCCTAAAACCTAGGGTTTACTACATTTTCTCGAGCATTTTGTAACCTTTTAAAACCCTAAAACCTAAGAACTAACAATGTTATAATTATTTTAACCCACAGGTTAAGCATTTTATCGCATTTTAATAAATGTTTTATGAATTTTTGTAAGTGTTTATTAAAATAATTTAATAAAGTGTTACAAACCCTAAATCCTAATAATTTTACAACATGTTAACAAGCATTTTGTAACTTTTATTTATTTTTATTAAAATCATTTACTAAAGTGTCCCTAAACCCTAATCTCTAAACATTTTATAACATTTTAACAAGTGTTTTATATCTTTTTTTAAGTTTTTATTAAAATAATTTAGTAAAGTGTTATAAACCCTAAACACTAAACCCTCAAATTTTTATAACATTTTAAAAAGCCTTTTCTAACTTTCTTCAAGTGTTTATAAAAATCATTTACTAAAGTGTTATAAACCCTAAACCCTAAGCATTTTATAGCATTTTAAACCCTAGGCATTGAATAAAATTTTAACAAGCTTTTTGTAATTTTTTGTAAGTGTTTATTAAAAGAATTTACTATACTTTTATAAACACTGAAACCTAAGATTTTTATAATAGTTTAGACCCCAAACCCTTAACCCTAAAACCTAAACTCTAATCCCCAATTATTTTATAATATTTTAGCAAGCATTTTGTTACTTTTTTTAAGTGTTTATTAAAGGAATTTACTAAAGTGGTATAAACACTAAACCCTAAACCCTAAGGATTTTTTAACATTTTAAAGCCTAAGCCATAAAACCTAAGCATTTTATAACATTTTAGCAAGAATTTTGTAACTTTTTTTAAGTGCTTATGAAAATAATTTGCTAAAGTGTTATAAAACCCAAACCTCAAACCCTAAACCTAAACCCTAAGCACTTTATAAAATTTTAAAAAGTGTTTCATATATTTTTTTTAAGTGTTTATTAAGCATTTACTAACGTGTTATAAACAGAATACCAAAAATTCTAAAACTGAAACCCCAAACTCCAAACCCCAAACCCAAAACCCTCAACATTTTATAACTTTTTAAAAATGATTTTGTAACTTTTATTTAACACTTTATTAAGCCTTAACCCCTAAACCATAAACCCAAAGCCTACATCCTAAACCCTAAACCCTAAGCATTTTATAACATTTTAAAAAGTGTTTTATAACTTCTTTTCAAGGGTTTACTAAAAGCAATTACTAAAGTATTATAAACGCTAAACCACAAACCCTAAACCCTAAGCATTTTATAACATTTTAAAAAGTGTTTTGTAACTTTTATTTAATTTTTTATTAAAAGCATTTACTAAAGTTTTCTAAGCCCTAGACCTTAAAGCCTAATAATTTTACAACATTTATAAAAGTGATGTGTAACTTTTATTTAAGTTTTTATTAAAAACATTTACTCAAGTGTTATAAACCTTCAACCCTAAATTTGAGACCCTAAACCCCAAATGTTATGAATTTATAACATTTTAAAAATAATTTTGAAAACTCTCAACCCTAAACTCTAAACCCCAAATCCTAAACCCAAAACCCTAAATGCTAAACCCTAATAACTAAGAATTTTATAAGATTTCAAAAACTGTTGTCTAACTTTTATCTAAGTGTTTATTAAAAGAAGTTACCATAGTGCTATAAAACCTAAACCCTAAAGTCCAAACCCCAAAGCCTATAGCCTAATGGTTAAAGCCTAATGCCTAGACCCTAAAAGCATTTACTAAGGTCTTATAAACCCTAAACCCTAGACCCTAAAAGCATCTACTAAGGCCTTATAAACCCTAAACCATAAACCCCAAAACCTCAGTGCTAAACCCTAAACCCTAAACCATAAGCGATTTGTAACATTTTATAAAGAATTTTGTAACTTTGACATAAGTGCTTATTAAAAGAATTTACTAAAGTAATATAAACCCTAAACCCTAAACCCCTAAGGATTTTATAAAAATTTTAAGAGTGTTTTGTTAGTTTTATTTAAGTGTTTATAAAAGCATTTAATAAAGTATTATAAACCCCAAACCCTAAACCTCAAACCATAAACCCTAAAATCTAAGCATTTCATAACATTTTAAAAACGGTTTTGTAACTTTTTTTTAAGTGTTTATTAAAATAGTTTCTTAAAGCGTTATCAAAAATAAACCCTAAACACTAAAACTCACAGCCAAAACCCTAAAGCCTAATAATTTTATAATATTTTAAAACCGAGACGTGGAAACCTAATCCCTAAACCCTAAGTATCTTATAACATTTTAACAAGCATTTTGTAATATTTTTTTTAGGTGTTTATTCAAAGCATTTTTTTTGCTTGAGCAAGAGTCGTATCTTTTTAATCATTAAAACAAAAAAAGTATTTACATATAATACAACTATCCACATGGTAACACAGTGTTTAAACAAACCCTACTTTCAAGAAAACCTAGGGTCATGAGTTAAGTTCTGAAACTCCTACTCTAGTCCACAAATCTACATCACTCAAAAAGGCAACAATTATGAAGGCCACATAAGCAACCTGACCAATCTCATAAGAAACTTGACTAATTGCAACGGAGTGCCTCACAGAGCCAAGGCTTGAAATAAAATACCTTTGGGAATATCATTGAACGCAACCAATTCCTGACCGTCGATCCCCCCAAATTGATCCAACGGTGGAGATGGATATTGCGCTGTCAAGAAGTCTGCCCTTTAACCATGAGACCCCACAGACAAGCTCTATAGATTAGAAGTCTACATTTGCATGATATGATCCAATGGTGGAGGATCTTATCGCTCCGCGCAAAGGAGAAGATGTTTAATCTGCGATAAGGGCAGAGCACAGAACCGCCCCACAACCACATGTCACCTAAGGAATGTGATCGTACCCAAAAATTTAAAACCACTTCCCACCTAACAGGCTCCAGATATACTGAACACCACTTCACTAGTGGAAATGCAATGTTTGACAACGTATTAGGAGTATACATTTCATCATTGGATTCTAGGTTCTCGCAGCAAATCCTTTCGCTTTTACCGTTGTATGTGAGCCTGAGCAATGTACTACCCCTTCCCTCCATACAACTACTCTAGTAGAAAACTCCTCCCGGCAACATAAGAAGAAACAAGAAAGGTAAAACTTGCACTTCATAGATCAACCAAATTACTGGATAGGGCTTCCATTGTTTTGGTTAATATGCTCGACTCCTTTGGTGTTACACCGATCCATGAACTCATCCTGAGGAAACCTATGCCTGCTCATCGAGACCGTAAATCTGGTACATTCCACACCTTGATTAGCCAATTTATCAGCCAATATATTGGCATACCTTCTTACATGGTTAAAATTGATCGTGCGTAGGCTTTTGAGGTGGAAACCCTAAATCCTAAAACCTATGTACTTTATATAATTTTAAAAAGTGTTTTGTAATATTCATTTAAGTGTTTATTTAAAGCAATTACTAAAGTGTTATAAACCCTAAATGATAAAAGATAAACTCTAAACCCTAAACGCCAACTAAAAACTAAGCATTTTATATCATTTTAAAATCTTTTTGAAACTTTTATCAACTATTTATTAAAATAATTTACTAAAGTGTTATAAACCCTAAATTGTAAACCATAAACAATAAAATCTAATACCCAAACCGCAAACCCTAAACCCTAAGCATTTTATAACATTTTAAAAAGTGTTTTGTAAATTTTATTTAGGTGTTTCTTAAAATAATTTACTAAAGTATTATAAACCTTAAATTGTAAACCCAAATCCTTAAATCATAAACACCCAAACCCTAAACCACAACCATAAGAATTTTATAACATCTTAAAAAGTGTTTTGTAACTCTTATTTAAATGTTTATTAAAAGCATTTACTAAAGTTCTATAAAACCTAAACCCTAAATCCTAAAAAAATTACAACATTTTAATAAGTGTTTTGTAACTTTTATTTAAGTGTTTATTAAAGGAATTTATTAAAGTGTTATAAACCTTAAACCCTAAACCTCAAACCCTAAACACTAAACCTTAAGCATTTTATAACATTTTAAAAATGATTATGTAACTTTTATTGAAGTGTTTATTATAATAATTTATTAAAGTGTTATAAACCCTAAACCTTAAACCCTAAACCCTAAACCCTAAAACCTAAACCCCAAACCCCAAACCCTATACACTAAGAATTTTATAACATTTTAAAAATCATTTTGTTTCTTTTATTTTAGATTTTATTAAAATCATTTACTAAAGTGTTATAAACCATAAACCCTAAACTCTAAACCCTAAATCCCAAAACCTAAACCCCAAACCTTAAAATCTAAACCCTAAAAACTAATAATTTTATAGGATTTTAAAAAGTGTTATGTAACTTTTATTTAAGTGTTTATTAAAATAATTTACTAAAGTGTTATAAACCTTCAACGCTAAACACCAATCCCCAAACACTATAGCCTTATTATTAAAGCCTAAATCATAAACCCTAAAATAATTTACTAAGGTCTTATAAACCCTAAACCATAAAGCCTAAAAGCATTTATTAAGGTCTTATAAACCCTAAACCATAAGTTATTTATAACATTTTATAAACCATTTTGTAACTTTGTCTTAAGTGCTTATTAAAAACATTTTATAGAATGCTATAAACCCTAAACCCTAAACCCAAAATACTAAACACTAAGGATTTTATAACCGCTTAAAATTCCTTTTCTAACTTTTATTTAAGTGTTTATTAAAAGAATTTACTAAATTTTTATAAACCCTAAACACTAAACCCTAAACCCCAAACCATAAACCCTAAACCATAAACACTAACCATTTTATAAAATTTTAAAAATTATCTTCCAACTTTTGGTTAAGCGTTTATTAAAAGAAAATCATTTACTAAAGTGTTATAAACTACAAACGTAAACTGTAAACTCTAAAATCCATACCACAAACCCCAAAACATTAACCCTAATCATTTTATAACATTTTAAGAAGTGTTTTGTAACTTCTATTTAAGTGTTTATTAAAATAATTTAGTAAAATGTTATAAACCCTAAGCCGTAAACCATAAGCATTTTACAACATTTAAAAATTGTTTTGTAACTTTTATTCAAGTTCTTATTAAAAGCATTTACTAAAGTCTTATAAAATCTAAGCCCTAATCCACAAACCCTAAAGCCTAAAATTGGAGAATTTTATAACATTTTAAAAAGAATTTTTTTAATGTTTATTTAATTGTTTATTAAAAGCAAAAGCATTTACTAGTGTTATAAACTGTAAATCCTAAACACTAAACCCTAGACCATAGACCCAAAACCCTAATCATTTATAGCATTTTAAAAATGAGTTTCTAACTCTTATTTAGGTGTTTATTAAAACGATTTACTAAAGTGTTATAAACCCTAAAACCTAAGCAGTTTATAACATTTTAGAAAGTGTTTTGTCACTTTTATTAAAGTGTTAATTAAAAGCATTTACTAAAGTTTTATAAACCTTAAACCCTAAGCATTTTATAATATGTTAGAAATAATTTTGTAATTGTCGTAAATCATTTTATAAACACGTACTAAAGTTTTATAAATCACAAAACCTTAATAATTTTATAAATTTTTCAGAAGTGTTTTTTCAACTTTTTTAAGTGTTCATTAAAAGAATTACTAAAGTGCGATAAAACATAAACCATAAATGCTAAAACCTAAACACTAAACCCTAAGAATTTTATAACATTTTAACAATCATTTGATAGCTTTTTCTAAATGTTTATTAGAAGAATTTAATAAAGTGTTATATACTTTAACCCTAAACCCTATGTACTTTATAAAATTTGAAATCCTAAACCCTAAACCCTAAGCATTTTATAACATTTTAATAAGTGTTTTGTAACTTTTTTAAAGTATTTATTAAAATATTTTACTAAAATTTTTAAACCCTAAAAGCTAAATCCTAAACCCTATCTATCTTATAACATTTTAAACCCTAATTATTTTGTAACATTTTAAACCCTAAACCCCAAACCACAAATCACAACCCCTAAACCCTAAACCCTAAACTCTAAACACTTTATAACATTTTAAAAAGTTTTAGACAACTTTTATTTAACTTTTTATTAAAATCATTTAGTGTAGTGTTTGAAATGGTAAACCCTAAAATCCAATGCCTAAACCCTATGCATTTTATAACATTTTAAAAAGAGTTTTGTAACTCTTATTTCAATGTTTATTAAAATAATTATTAAAGCCTTATAATTCCCAAACCCTCAAAACCTAGACCTTAAAATAGAAACCCCAATCCCTACATCTGAAACCCTAAGAATTTTATAACAATTTAAAATGTGTTTTGTAACTTTAATTTAAGTGCTTATTATAATAATTTTCTAAAAGTGTTATAAATCGTAAACCCTAAAACCCTAAACCGTAAACCCCAAACCCTAAACCCTAAACCCTAAGCATTTTATAACATTTAAAAAGTGTTTTGCAACTTTTATTTCATTATTTATTAAAAGTATTTATTGAAGTGTTATAAACCTTAAACCCTAAACACTAAACCCTAAAACTTAAATCGTCAAACCCTAAACCCTAAACCCTAAAACATAAATCATCAAACCCTACGCCTTATATAACATTTTAAAAGGTGTTTTGTAACTTTTATTTAAGTGTCTATTAAAAATATTTAATAAAGTGTTATAAATCCATAACCCTAAACCCTAAACCCTAAACCCCAAAACCCAAACCCTAAACCCTAAGCATTTTATAACATTTTAAGAATCATTTTGTAACTTTTAGTTAAGTATTTATTAAAAGAATTTACTAACATATTATAAACTCTAAACCCTGAAAATTAAACCCTAAACCCTAAACCCTAAACCTTAAGAATTTTATAACATTTTAAAAAGTGTTTTGGAACTTTCATTTAAGTGTTTATTAAAAAGCATTTACTAAAGTGTTAAAAACCCTAAATCCTAAGTATTTTCGAAAAATTTTAAAAATTATTTTGTAAATTTTATTTAAGTTTTTATTGAAAGAATTTTTTACAGTGTTATAAACACTAAACCCTAAACCCTAAAACCAAAACCATAAACCCGAAAGCCTAAAGCCTAAATCCTATGTATTTTATAACATTATCAAAAGCATTTTGTAACTTTTATTTAAGTGTTTATAGAAAGAATTTAATAAAGTGTTATAAACCCTAAACCCTAAAACCTAATATCTGAACCCTAAACCCCAAACCCTAAATCCTAAACCTTTAGTAAGGTGAGAGAGAGAGAGATGGTGTGAGAGAAACAAAACATAGTTTAAAATGTTATAGAATATTTAACATTTAGGGTTGAGGGTTTATGCTTTAGGGTTGATGTTTTAGGTTTTATAACAATTTAATAATTTCATTTAATAAACACTTAAATAAAAGTTATAAAATATATATATTTTTAATGTTACAAAATTCTTAGGGTTTAGGGTTTAGGTTTTGGGGTTTTAGGGTTTAGGGTTTAAGGTCTATAAAGATTTAGTAAATTCTTTTAATAAACACTTAAATAAAAGTTACAAATGCTTTTTAAAATATTGTAAAATGCTTAGGGTTCAGGGTTTAGGTATTTTGGGCCAAAGGCGAGACCCGACCTCAAAGCATAAATTACCAAATGACTAAAAAAAAACCATGCACATGTAAAGACCTGTGGTGGTCAGCTCGAGCAGGAGGGGAGACAGGAACTGGCAGAGTGATGAAAAAGCTTCTTTTCCACTAGAAGCAAGGTTTCATAACCAAACCACAATTGTCTTCATACTAGGGTCCCAACGACAGACCACGAAACAGATGTCAAACCACTTCAAGCTACTACAAGTTACATCTTCCTTCCTCACTCAAGGAAAGATCCCCAGTGAAGCACCATAAACATAGATCCGACCGCTATTAAACTCCCTACCACCCAAGCTCATTGCCCAAACTGTCGAATTGATCCAAATCATGTACCAAGGTTCACATTTATCGTTAGAGTGCTTGAGGAGGAATGTCACGCTAGAGGAGTAAGTATGAAGTCTTGTCATCATCACAACATTCATATACGTGTAGATGGGAGAGAGGCATGGATGGTCGATCACATACCATTTGTACCAATGCATGCGCACGCTCATTGGGAAAAGGTTGCTATTGTTATCAAGCGAACTTTTGAACTTATTTTTGGAACCAACTGATGTCAGTTTTCACATGGAATACGTGTGTGATTTTCCTTTTGGAAAACCACAATTACATACTATAAAATTCATGTAAATTTTATTTTGTATTTTAAATGATACATATTTTTATTTTTAATTAAGTTCAACAAATAACATACCTCTCAACATGTTCATGTTTCTTATTTGATTATGGTATGCTGAGCATCTATGGTGTCTTTTATAAAAGTATATAGTTTGCCTATTACAACAATTGCGAGTTGTCCAATTTATGATATCTCTCTTTATGGACTTAGGTAAATGATTAGTCCCTGCAAAATCTAGTGGATTGACTTCAATGTAAAAATATTGTCCAAGTGATGTTACTAACCATTCTCTATAAGAATGCAATCTCAAGATTAATTTATTTATACAGAAGGTATACTACCATGGATACAAAAATTTGTTGCAGTTTGGGAATTATATTGTGGGTAGTGTTTCAACTTTTTTATGTCATAAATTTTCTATCAACCTATCCGTATATTAATTTTTTTAATCCTATAAAGACATTCTACATGAACCAAAAGTCTTTGAAAAGTATTAATTCATATTATTGAAGTACTAAAGTATTCAGGGGTTTGTGGTTTTCGCAGTGCATTATATTAGATATCATTTTTTGTGGTTCAACTATGCTAAGTAAGTCATCCATATATGACCATTTCCATGGGAGATAGTTGTAACTGACTAATTTCTCATGATTTTTTAATATTTCACTTTTTTCACTATGATTTCAATGATTATATTTTCAAATTGGAAGTTGATAATTTTTTACATTCTCCCACTCTCTGAACTCAACATGTTGAGCTACTTGATCTGTTGTTGAATGTTAGTTTTGCTATGCTAATTTCAACTTCACATTTATAAACAAATGCTTGTCAATTGCTTCATGTTCACCATTCTCTTATGGTGTTTATGATTGTAAACAGGTAAATTTTATCAAGTTTTATGTGAAATATAAGAGTAAAATAACATCAAAAACAAGTGTTGAACAATAGCAAAGTAAGAAAAACCATCAACATGGACACTTAACATAATGTTTTGATGAATGAGTCCACCCCTCCTAGGCTACATCTCCTTGGTCTATCTTCCATGGATTGGGACTCTGTATTAGCCCAATATGGAAAAAAAAAAGTTGTTGACCAATCTCTACTGCTCCTTAGACCTACTTCAATGTGTTCAGAATGCTCAAATTAGCTAGGAACACCTTTTGTTGAGCTCAATTTGGTTGAATTTTGCTTCAAGTGTGGTCAAAATAGTTTTACGTAGGAAAACACCTATAAAACTAGAGGAACTCCACTCAAATCCACTAAGACTGGAGTTAGTGCAAATTTTGGAGGTCCACCAGAGTTTTTTCCAAGTTTAACTGGAGTTAATTAATGTTAAATGTGTTTAATTAACCACTAAATGTGATTAGCACAAACTGTAGTTTTACTAACCGTTAACTCCGGCGACGTTGGTGGAGGTAGACACATGGAATGGAATAACGCTAATGGTTATGTTTATGGTAACAATGGAATACATATAACTGTAACTGTCGACGGAGCATTCAGATGGGAGGCTCCCCTACAGGTTGGCCCTCCTAACCCCAAAATCACATTACATTAAACTTTAAATAGGTGTGTTAAACATAATAGTTAAGTTGTAATGCAGTGGTGTAATCAAAATGTGTTGTGTTTGTTTGGTGCAAGTCCTGGTTTTAACCCCCCAGTCTACCAAAAAATATTTTTACACTGCACGTTGAGTCGACCTTTGGGGAGGGACATGTGGTGCCCTCCAGGCTTGCCACTTTTCCCCTCCTCGTTGGTCCTCCATTAACCAAAAAAATCATGCCAAGTCACCACATTTGATAAGAAACCAAAATATGACGCTTTTAAATGCCTAATTGGACCTTTGACCACTGTTGACCTTGCGCACTCACCTGCCATGTTAGTAATACGAAGAGTTGTTTGTGCATTTTCTTTTAAATTTCTTCTTCTTTGCAAAGCAGACACAACATGATATCTTCCTCATACGAACTTGGATTTCAGTGAAATGAGTTGCGTTGGGATAATTTTGTCGAGAATGACGTGCTCATTTAGGTTTCGAGCCATTCTAAGAAAATTTATTTTTGAGCTAAATATTGAGCACTTGGTCAACATTCAAGGGTGGTAGCCAAGTATGTGTTGAGTGAAAAGGAGGAGGAAAAATAATTTAGAACCATCATTAGGAATTCTTCACAAATGAGCTTAAATCCAAGGGGTGTACAATTTTGGAGTAGGATCAATGTCATCAAGAGGTAGCATAGCAACAAGGCTGGTGGGCCTTATGTTGTTGAGAATCACTAGAGATGACTGTTTTATTTTGAGGCCCTACATTGTAGGCCCATGTTTCATTTTAAGATCGAATGCTTCACATCACCATAGTTGCTTCACCCAACATTTAGAGGCCAGTATCTCTCCCTCTCATGCTTATTTTCTTCTTTTTTTCAAATTAATGTGTTTGTTTCCTCCACTAGATTATACCTTTAGGTTACAATGCACATATGACATAGGATTTTTCTTTTCTTCAGCATGGAATCCATGAGTTCGATAAGGGTTATGTAATATGAAGATTTTAGTGCATATAAGTTTTGGTAACTTCGATTGGAGGAAAGCAAGTCCAAATCATGATAAATAATATTTGTATTAGTGTTATGGTAGACAAATTGCTTGTACTAGGGTCCAGAATTATAACAAATGTATTTCCCATCAAATGGCAAAACCAAATGGAAGAAAGAAAATTGGAACATGAAGAAGGATAATATCGTTCAACTGACATTTGAAATTTCATCTAATGTGTATGTGCAAGCCAATCACCATAAAACTAGACCTATTACTAGCTCACTCATATGGACATCACAACACATGTATTATAGAATATTATTCATTTTCTTAACTTACAAGTTATGAGTGTTGAAAATTTTTGTTATTGATGTCAAAGGTTGTCCAAATGAAAGAGGAAATGACATAGTCAAATAGAATATTATGATACTTTTCTAATGGTATATGGAACTCCCTCTAATTCCATAGGAATGAGGAGATATAAAATATTTTTCAATATGACCGAAAAAAAAAACTAGAATAAAACCCCATTTAGATACAATATCTTTGAAGGTTTATTTTCTCAAAATATCCAGCTCAAATGGGAGCATAAGATATATGGTTAGAAATATGATGCCAAGATGTTTCCAATTGTATATGCAACTCCTAACCCCTCAAATTTGAGGTTAAATGGATTTTTTGATACTCACTATACATTATGGCATTTGAAAAAGTCATCCCAACTAGTGGACAAGCCATGTAACGTACCTCCATGGCCTACCCAAAAATTTCACTGTTAGGCTCCATTAACTTAAAAATTTGGTCTCTATAATAGTTAGATTTTGACCGTATTTACTTCTACATTAATTTTAGTTATTATATGAACACTATCATTCAGACATTCATACCAATTTCAAATAAAGTTGAATAACCCCAAACATCGGTTATTGATGTGATCTTTTTATTTCCTCAATAAATCTTATATATTGGATGAATATTAAGCATATTAGACTTCCATTCATAACTTGGTTAAGTTGTAGGTATGATTCCACATACCTTATTATCATGTGAATGGTTATTATTCCGACAACTTTCTCTAGTACTCTTAACAATGGAATTAAATTGAGAGCAATGAACCACACTAATACTCTTAGGCATACTCTTCAACAAGATCTCCTCAACACAATCAATGGAATAATCCTTATGCATAATGAGATTAGTCATTCTAACTTTTTGGTACCTTGATTACTTCATAGAAGCATGAACATAGATATACCGCATTTTTTGTTGTCTAATTTCTACATGCACCAGAGTTTCCACTTGATATTAGATATAACAACTATCTTAACACTATTATATGACCATTTCATAGTAATGAATTCAAGGATATATCATGAAAATCATTAATATCAACACACTATAATTATCATTGTCCAACTCCTTAAGCATGTAGCTTTATCTCCCATCCATTAGATGGATATCCACTCCATCCATGCTTATCTAGCATCACATCTAAAAGTTTATCATTAAAGATTCATTTCTATCCCATTCCTCATGGGATTTGGCAAGAATCTCCTCTCTGTTGGTGCTCTACCCTCCAAGTGATTTATTTTATTAATCTATTTAATAATACATTTTCTTTTCTTATTACATATTTCATATATTTCCTCATCTTAG
The DNA here is from genome assembly GCA_000404065.3 of Pinus taeda. Lineage (NCBI taxonomy): Eukaryota > Viridiplantae > Streptophyta > Pinopsida > Pinales > Pinaceae > Pinus > Pinus taeda. The sequence goes on along the minus strand of APFE030044397.1, from coordinate 9,569 downwards.
GTGTATAATAGTTTAACCCACAAAGGAGGGTATGAAACCTAGCTTTCCTCATCTTAGTTTTACAAACATTTAATACAAAAAAGAGGATATCACACCTAGATCTAACTTATCTTAGGTTTACAATAATGTATTACACAGGGGAAGGGAGTTACATAGTCCCCCCCTTAAATTTTATGCCATCCTCGATGTATCACTGGATCATGTCCTCATTCGTAGGTAGCTAGTTTTGAATCAACAGCTTTCACTGCTCTGCCATCTGATGCAATTTTTTTGATGTACATATGCCACAAGGAGTGCTTCGAAAATCTCTGCTTCCATACCTACATCAGTCTCAAGGAGTGCTCCCAACATCTCTCCTTCCATAGCTACCTGTCACACATTGTTTTTTTCAAACCATTTGTGAGAATTTATCGATGCAAAGTTTAACTATGATAAATATCATAATCTATTATTATTAAAGCAGTTATTTCTTCTCATTTATTTTATCTGCTTATGTGCACACTATAAAAGACTTGAACATTTTTCTAGTAGGTGAGCTTTCCCTCTTTTGCATGTCTACTATTCCCAATGTCCCAATTTGATATGTCTTCCTGAAACCTATGATTTTTTTTCCTACCCACATTTTGATTTGATCTTAGGTATGTGCTTAATAGTTTTCTCAAAGTATTCATTTCACCATGAACATTACATGTGATTAAATTAAGATCCAATTCAACTAACTTGATTCCGTGTTCCTATTTAATATTCATGAAAACTATTGTGGTACTCAATGCTCATTGTAGACATTGATATTAAGGAAATGAGCTCAATTGGTTATAGGAAGAATGTTGGTTTAGGTATATATTCTCGATTCGGTTTTCATAATCGGTGAAGATTTCTTGTTTGTTAGTATTTTCCTCATGTTTGGGGGATTCATTTATTCTAAATGATATTTGTTTGAATTAAAATGAACAACTAAGCTACATTATCAGTGCGAAGCAACATCTTTCAATAATTAATGATTTCCCTTATAATTGATAAAAATCCATGGTAACAAATATCCTTCCATACAATGATATTAGGTTGATACTATGCAAGATTGAGGCAAGATAGGTTACAAATAATTTCAAACCTTTTACTATATAGATAAAGTACAATGTTTGGTAATTTCACACAATTTTCCACATAGTGTTATAAGATAGTTCAACTTTTATCTTCGATCGTTGATTACATGTAACAAAACTTTCTATGCCATGACTACATATTTCCCTTACATGGCATAACTTGGAATTTTGTTATGTTTTCACCTTTAATAGTTAATGTGTTGCATTGAAGGACTATGATAAAATGAGTTAATGTGTTGCATTGAAACATTATGATAAAATCAGTTAATGTGTTGCAATGAAGCATTATGATAAAATAAGTTAATGTGTTGCATTTAAGCATTATGATAAAATGTTCTTCTTTTTTGTATCAACAAGAGCTACATAGTTGGTATATCCTTTGGGTTTTATTTCTTTTAATCATTTCACTATCCAATTTGATATTGAGTTGAAGAGAATCTATTCAAATTTCTCACAATTACTTTTACTGACAAGGTATGGTAAGCATACATATATTTTTATGGTGTGCTCACAATTAGTTGTTAGCATCCTCAAATGCATCCTTTATTTATTCTTTTAGGTTCTTTTTTATTATTGAGTGGGTTCTGTCAGCATTTTATGCTCTTTTATAAAAACAAGAACCAAATATATATATATATATATATATATATATATATATATATATATATATATATATATATATACATATATAATATATATATATATATATATATATATATATATATATAAAGGTTAATAAGTTTAATTTGAACATTTGTAACAAAACATAAATATTTTGATAATATAACATTTTAAGATAAAAGAACATAATTAGTAACTATTTTTAATAAATATTGTTACCACAACAATAATAATGTGACTAATGCAAAAATTTACCATAATTTATTTTCATTAATGTTAATAAATTACTTTTTTTTTAAATACCCATTAACATCGTTAATAATTTAACATATTAAATCAATATATTAAATCATCTCCACGTGTTGATATCTTAAAGAGTCCATACCAACAACGCAAAGTTTTTGGGGCATGTACGCTTCCACCTTCGCGTGGTTGACACTGTTAGTAGAGATTATAATCTTGAAGCAAAGAGGAGCTTTCTTAATTTTTAATGCAAATTATCATACCACATATTTAAAAATAAAGATATTTATCCATTTTAAAATATAACATTTCAAACAAATGAACATGAATCAATCACTACATTACTCTATAGGAACAATCAAACCTTTTTATGAATAAATTAACTTATTAATATTAAGTCTCCTTGCTTGTTTGGGGAAATTCCATAGGTTGAGCTAAGGCAAGACAGAAAATATGATTTTTCCAATAGTAGAACCTTGAGGAAACCTATTAGATCCATGCCTATGTTCATATCTAAACTTTTCAACTTGATCTAAGTCTTGTTGTGTGTTAGCGCTTGTTCAGTCTAGTAGATTAGGGAAAAGGGGAAAATCTTAAGTGAGTAAACCAATATCAGACATCTTAAAAAAACTTCTTTGAAGGTGAAACATCCTCTTCTCTGAATAAGTTGGGATTGCTCGTCCGCTCGTTGAAAGCCAATGAATAATTCTATTAAAATAAATAAATAAAGGGTGAAAGAAGAGAAAGGATTCTAGTGCAGGGAGGTGAAGCTAGTGAATTCATTGGCGTATTATCTAGTCTTGATGGCAGCGAAGCAATGTTTGTGCTTCTCATGTGAATCCGTCGGGGTACCTTCTAGGCTTGCTAGCATTGGAGCAACACCAAATATGAAATCTCATACTCAGAAAATCATAAAATCGTCGTGCACATTACGTTTTCTTGTATTGAAAAAATTGTGATGTGGTGTAGCTTCTATGTGGATTTCAAACAAGTTGAGAAAAGTGATATGTTATGTGTAAAATTAGGTTGAAAAGGGGAGGTCAAGGCAATCAATACTTCCTGAAGATTCGACCCTTAACATATAGCTATCCATGGACAATGTAACAGCCCAAAATCAACATCCAATTAACTTATTAACATTAAATTTAAACAATGAAGAGTGCTTACCTGAGCTTACCTGTGCATGAAGTAGGCTTACTGCAACATGGTTTTGGGGACGACTCTCCTCCCAACCTTAGGCTCCATTGTGCAGGATTCTGCTCCAACTGGCCACCCCCGAGCCCTCAATCAACGACTACTGCCAGTATTCCTAAGTCTCAATACTCTCCCAAGAGAATGAAGACAGAACCTCGAATGATGGAACAAGACCCCTTCCATCCTCCTCATCATTCCCTTTAAATAGAAAAAAAACATTGGATGGGAAACCACATGCACACCTCCATGTGTCTGCATGACACATGCCCACCCTCCATGTGTCGGCATGCTAATTTTCTTATTTTATTTATATTTTTATTTGTTATTTTGGTTATTACTATTTTTATTTATTATTTTAATATGATTTATTTATTATTCATTATTTTTATTATTACCTATTATTTTGTATTATTTTGTATTATTTATTATTTATTAAGTGGTTTATTTACTATTATTCATTATCATTATTATTTATTTATTATAATTATTATTTTTGTATTATTTTTATTAGTTCTTATTATTTATTATTTACTATTAAGGGAGTGATGTTACATACTCTCCCACTTTAAGGAACTTCGTCCCGAAGTTAAGTTTTTTTTATTATTTTT